>CM035437.1:103359626-103472126 GCA_020310875.1 Ceratopteris richardii
AGAATAATTGATAGAATGATTGATAGATAGAATGATAGATAAAATGATTGATAGATACAATGATTGATAGATAGAATTATTGATAGATAGAATGATAGATAATAATGACTTATAGATAGAATGATTGATAGAATCATAGATACAATGATTGATAGATAGAATGATGGATAGAATGATTCATAGATAGAACGGTAGATAGAATGATAGATAGATAGATGATAGATAGATAGATAGAAGGATAGATAGACAGACAAATAGAATGATGGATAGATAGGCAGATATGTAGAACGATATATATATATATATATGTGTGTGTGTGTGTGTGTATGTGTGTATGTATGTATGTATATATGTATGTATATATGTATATATGTATATATATATATATATATATATATATATATATATATATATATATATATATATATATATATGTATATATATATATATATATATATATATATATATATATATATATATATATATATATATATATATATATATATATATATATATATATATATATATATATATATATATATATATATATATATGCCCGTGAGTGCTGCAGGATTCTTCAAAAAGAATAGGCTGACTTGAGGACTTAGGAATTTAGCCACGAATAGCTGGAGATGTTTTCTGGAAATTCATTCTAGCGCTTCCCCCAACAAGGGAAGGAAGGCCTCGACCAAATGCCGTTAAGGGGAAGGATTGCAGAGCCAATGGAGGATTTAAGTTCTTACAAAGAGCCGTGTGAGGGCTATAGCTCATGCACGGTTCGGAAGCCGAGCCCTAGCAGTAATGGTGCTATATATATATATATATATATATATATATATATATATATATATATATATATATATATATATATATATACATACATACATACATACATACATACATACATACATACATACATACATACATACATACATACATACATACGTAAGTACGTACGTACGTACGTACGTACGTACGTACATACATACATACATACATACATACATATATATATGTGTGTGTGTGTATAGAGATAGATAGATAGAAAAGAAAAGAAAAGAAAAGAAAAGAAAGATTTTTAACGGCTATTAGAAGGCCGAACTAGACCTATGAGACATAATCAATGTACATGGTTTGTGTCTCTGATCAAGCGGAAAGACAAAAGCATGCAGAAAATAAAAAACTGATGCGAAACTAGGAAAAGAAATGTAGAGTCTATGAGTGTGCTCATATGTGGATGTAGTATGTGGTTCATAAGTGGAGGTGGGGTCAAGGTTGCCACTGCAGTGGGGTAGGACATCATCTCCACTCGTTTGTCGTCAATGGCTCGACGATAGCAAGCCTCTATACCTTCAATCTGATGACTGTAATCTTTGTGTTTGTTATCCTCTAGCTCGGGGTCGTCACCTAGCACGAGAGGTCTCAGCCTCCTGAAGAGTCACCCCTCTCTAAGTGACAATAGGTGGGGGAGAAGGGGGGGGGGGAGGGTTTGATGCATGTCGTGGAGTAAAGAAATCAGTGAGCTGTGCCAGTCTCCTGCTAATCGAAGCTTCTATGGTGGGCTGGAGTTGGGCATCTATGTGGCAGTGTATCTCTAGTAATAATCGTCCTAATTGACGCTGATCTCTAGAGGCCATGATCTCATGAAGGGTAGGCTGTCCTTTGAATAGAGCCTCCTAATATCGTCATATGCCTTGCATTGGCATACAAAGTGCTCCTCATCCGGTACCCCACATGTACGACAAAACCTCTCCTCTCTAGGGGTGTCTACTCCTCTGCCAGCCTCAATCTCTAGTCGGTGTGATGATACCTTGAACTGGCCTATCGCTACACTCAAATGATGAGGCATGTATGTGTCCATGTAGCGTGGTCGTTGGATGAACCCATATGCCAGAAAGTCCAAGAACTGATCTCGATAGTGTGACAGTCTAGGTCGTACTGGAAGGGTGATAGTCTGTCCATATCCAGTCCATGTCCATCAAACCATGCCCTAACATGAGAATACCAAGCTCTCTGATACCTTGAGTTAAAGGCATGTATCGCCGCCTCAAATGCTGTACATGTGAGTCTATCTGCTGGGACCTCCCTCATCCTTTGAATGAAACATATCATCTTGAATAGTGCCCCTACTACCGTGGGAGGTGTGACCATGTCTGCTCTGATCATGTCATGTGGTAGTGTGTGTTTCCACGGAATAGATGTGAGATCATGCACACTTGCGACCTCTCAATCGCACTCCATTGGGCGGCTATGAGACCTGTACCCCAAACTGTCTCTCCATTCCTCATAGCTGGTGTGACTAGTGTGTCAAATAGTCATCACTTCATACGGGGCTCCTCGAAGTGTGCTTGATGACACCTCTCTAACATGGCCAAAGCTGCATATCCTCGTGTGAGCCTGTCTGTGGTTGTCTGTTTCATATTGAAGGGACCAGGTAGGCTCGTGAATGTCACCCCTAGGTATACATATGAGGTGACCACCTCTATTGGTCCTCCGACTACTGTGAAGTGCGTTGCATTCCGCATCGTAGGAGAGGTGTGGAAGATCATGACCTTGGTCTTGCTAACGTTTACGGTCAGCCCTTTCTGTGTATAAAACTCATCCAAGGCACCCAACTGGCTCTCTAGACCCTCAGTGGATTCTAAAATCAATACAATATAAAACACATCCAAGTCACCCAAATGGCTCTCTAGACCCTTGGTGGATTTTGAAATCAATACAATATCATCAGCATATAATAGAATGTGTACAGGTGCTAGATCTCCACCCTCACCGCAAGCTCGTAGGATGTAGTCCTCAATCTCGTCGATGTAGAGCCTAAATAGAGTGGGAGACACTGGGCAGCCTTGCTTAACACCAACTGTGCTAGCAATGGCCTCTGATAGTCCCCTTAGGCATCGAACCCTCCGAGTCTCCCGCTCATAGAGTGTGTAGATGGCCCAAATCATCTTTGATGGTATCCTCAAGCTTTGGAGACATTGGAAAAGCTTCTCCCATGGCACAATATCAAATGGTGTGTGGAAGTCCACAATGTAGCAATATAATCTCTTTTTTCCCACCTTTGCCCCATCAATGAGGAAACATAGAATGAACATGTGGCCAATAGTGGAGAAAGTGCATCGGAAACCTTCCTGACTAGGTGCTCATAGCCCCTCCATCTCCGCATATGAATTGAGCTCTGTCTCGAGATCCGCCCTGTAAAGCTTGGCCATAGTGTAACCAATCATGATAGTCCTATAGTTTCTTGGGTCCAAGGTGTCGCCAAATTTGTGGATGCGTACAATGGTGTTCCTCATCCACTCCTCTGGGAAGCCCTTCCCTATAGCCCGATTGAATACATTTGCAATCAATGGAGCAATAGTGGAGGGAGTATATATGAGGTGCTCACTGCGCAGTCTTGTGTGGTTATTCAAACGCCCATTTTGTAGCCGCTTAAAAGCCCTCCAGATTATCTTTGCTGTGAAGAGAGAGAAACGAGTAGGACTTAGACTCGGACTCGGTGGTTGGGGATGGGGGGCTGTCTAGGTATCTCATATAGTCTCTCGGTATACTCGTGCGAAATCTGCAGATCTCCAATAGGTGTGGTTGATCGTGGCGAACGTGGCTCTCATAGAGTGCTCCATGTAGCAATGCAATCCCTTCTCATAAGTAAGTCTCAGTGATCTATCCCAATGCTCTCTGAGCTCGTAGTTGACGATAGAGACTCCTACACTCATCATCATCCAAAGGATTCTGGGGCATGGTCCTAGGGGGAGGTGTGCGGGAATGAACTGATGGAGGATGTTTGAAGGATGGATCCTAAATGTGAGGTAAGTATGGGTAGTGGGGTGTCAAGGTGCCGCGAAAAAAGACTTTCCTCAATTCGGGCTGAGTATATGTGAGCAAGCTCATGTGTAAAGTGGATGATAGTGCGTGGGGGACGTGTCTGGGGTGTGTGCATGTGGATGTCCCCCTTGAGGGATAGTGCAAGATATGTGTGATTTGCCCCAATGGGTATAGGTGGGATGGTGAAAGAAGTGGGTATGTGGGTGGCCTCCTTAGATCCCATGATATAATCTACGATACTTCCTCCTCCATATGTAACTGAGTGCGGTATGTCCTCTTGACGAAGACCACTATCTCATCCCTTTATAAAGAATGAGGTGATGTCTAGACTTGAGTCTATGCAGATGGGTACTCTAGAGAGTCTGTGTGTCTGTGTAGAATCAGCTGAAACTCGTGCCGTAGATCCCTCGTGTAGAGTGCGTAATATGACTATATCCCGTGGGTCAAAAGCCTCGCAGTGATCACTACCTATCCTAGCATTGAAGTCTCTCATGAGGAAGACTTCCCCTAGAGTAGAGTACTCAGTGATCTCCTCTGATAGACAAGTATAAGGTGAGCCCTCCTCCTGATCCATGATAGATAGATAGATAGATAGAGAGACAAATATATATATATATATATATATATATATATATATATATATATATATATATATATATATATATATATATATATATATATATATATATATATATATATATATATATATATATATATATATATATATAGAGAGAGAGAGAGAGAGAGAGAGAGAGAGAGAGAGAGAGAGAGAGAGAGAGAGAGAGAGAGAGATAAATATAGACAAAGAGATAGATAGATATAGATACAGAGATAGATAGATATGAACAGAGAGATATAGACAAAGAGATAGAGAGATATGCATAGAGATAGAGATCGAGATAGAGATTGAGATAGAGAGTGATATAGATAGATAGAGATAGATAGATAGATAGATAAATAGATAGATAGATAGATAGAGAGAGAGAGAGAGAAGATTTTCAATGTCTCTGTCTTGCTGAAATCTGTCTATGAGACAAATCATGTGTACATGGTGTATATATCGTTTGTCTATCATAATACAAATGGAAACAAATGAAACAGAACTCATGAAACTAAAAGTAGTAGGGAGGGTGGTGATGATATATCCATGGAGTGTCTAAGGAGAGATGGAGCTCTATCTCTAGGGAGGTATGCATGTCTATATGTCCAAGGTAGTACAATGATGAGATTGCATCAAGCTGTCTAGCTCCATCTTGTGCTAAGGAAGGGGTGTAAGCTGTGGTACATGAGTGGGTATGGTGCTAGGGATGCCCGGATAAAAGCTGCAAGGTCAGCCCTCATATGAGCAGCTCATTCCTCAGTGGCACTATGCTCTCGAGCCCAAATCTCTTCAATCTGTTGGAGGTGCACACCCCCTATAATCAACTCATCGTCATCATCTAGCTCAGATGACCTTTGCCTCTGGGAGCGTCACCCCCGTCAGTATCGGATGAGGGAGGAGGTAACAATCCTCTGAAAGAAGTCTGTGAGCTGTGAGTCGTGACTCCCCTCCATCTATGTAACTGTCTGTAATTGTAATAGTGTGCACTGAGATAAAAAAGTCCGTTCTCATGTGGAAGATCTTGCACAAGGGAATCTAGTCCAATGCAAGGGCTAACAAAATCTGTGGTGTGCCGCCATGGTGCAAGCGTTGCCAACGATGCATCGAAGATTTAGCTCACCTAATTTTCAATTGCCCCAAGTCTCGTGTTATCTGGCATCAGGTGACGCAAGTTTTGAGACTCACGAACCAAATCAATTGGCAACAGGTGCTGTTGGGTGAGGCGGTCGGCTGCTCATTGAGGCTATGGAATGCCATCAGGGGTGAGACCCTTTGGAAGATTTGGAGGGAGTGATGTGCTGTCAATTTTGGCCAAACACCTAAGGAATGGTCGATCGAGAAATCCTTGTTTCTTTTAGGTAAAAGAATCTCCCGAGATAAGAGATATCCACCGTTTAGACATCACTATATTTATCTCTTCGAAAAGAATAACTTGAAACCCAAATGGGTCCCACAGGAGCGAGATGATAGATTTATCCACATCATTTGTAATGCCCTCTAGCTTGCCATACTCCTCCCCTGCATTGTGGGAGGCCGAACTTCCTTTTATATTTATAATAAAAAAAAAAAACCTTCTAATGTATGGCTTCCAAAGGTCTTGTCTCATCTGCAAGTTCCTCTCGCTGCTAGAGAAGCGAACATCGGGAGAGTCAAGGTCATACTTGAAGGGTATTAGGTCCTCCATACTAAGCTCGTGTGCCTCAAACCACGTCTAACTTGTAAGTATCATCCTCTCTCATGCCCACTTTCCGATAGCTGTATAGATGCCTCAAATCCTTTGTGGGTCTAACGGGGGTAGCTCTCTCATCCTCTGGTGAAAGCAGACTGTCCGGAATAGCGCCTCTATGACTGGGTGGCCTGGTTCTTAACAGTGTGCCTGGTGGCATCTCCACTTTAACGTGGCTAGGGCTGCCTATCGTCGGGTGAGCCTGTGAGTAGCCGCCTGCCTCATAGTGAAGAGTCCTGGTAAACTCGTGAAAGTGACTCCCAAGGTAGATGTATGAGGTGAGCACATCTACCTGCCCACCTGCAGCTGTTAAGGTGGCAGCACTCTTCACTTTGAGAGAGAGAGAGAGAGAGAGAGAGAGAGAGAGAGAGAGAGAGAGAGAGAGAGAGAGAGAGAGAGGTAGCCGCCATGCCATCAGGGGTGAGACCCTTTGGAAGATTTGGAGGGAGTGATGTGCTGTCAATTTTGGCCAAACACCTAAGGAATGGTCGATCGAGAAATCCTTGTTTCTTTTAGGTAAAAGAATCTCTCGAGATAAGAGATCTCCACCGTTTAAACATCACTATATTTATCTCTTCGAAAACAATAACTTGAAACCCAAATGGGTCCCACAGGAGCCAGAGATGATAGATTTATCCACATCATTTGTAATGCCCTCTAGCTTGCCATACTCCTCCCCTGCATTGTGGGAGGCCGAACTTCCTTTTATATTTATAATTAAAAAAAAAACCCTTCTAATGTATAGCTTCCAAAGGTCTTGTCTCATCTGCAAGTTCCTCTGGCTGCTAGAGAAGCGAACATCGGGAGAGTCAAGGTCATACTTGAAGGGTATTAGGTCCTCCATACTAAGCTCGTGTGCCTCAAACTACGTCTAACCTGTAAGTATCATCCTCTCTCATGCCCACTTTCCGATAGCTGTATAGATGCCTCAAATCCTTTGTGGGTCTAATGGGAGTAGCTCTCTCATCCTCTGGTTAAAGCAGACTGTCCGGAACAGCGCCTCTATGACTGGGTGGCCTGGTGGCATCTCCACTTTAACGTGGCAGACTGTCATGGGATCCAATGCGGGGTTCTTAACAGTATGCCTGGTGGCATCTCCACTTTAACGTGGCTAGGGCTGCCTATCGTCGGGTGAGCCTGTGAGTAGCCGCTTGCCTCATAGTGAAGAGTCCTGGTAAACTCGTGAAAGTGACTCCCAAAGTAGATGTATGAGGTGAGCACATCTACCTGCCCACCTGCAGCTGTTAAGGTGGCAGCGCTCTTCACTTTGAGAGAGAGAGAGAGAGAGAGAGAGAGAGAGAGAGAGAGAGAGAGAGAGAGAGAAATTTGAATACAGGATTTTGAACCAATTCATGAGAAGGTGGCCTCCCGACAGAGCTGGGAAATAGAAAAGCTAGGTTATCGTACCGAAAATCCTGATGGACAATGTATAACCAAAGGTTCATATTAAGTTTTCCTGAATAGAAAATGGTTTGGGATCACCGGAAAATTTTCTATGATAATTTGGGATGCATATAAAAGTTCGCTTGGATGTGTGTGTGTGCAGGAGTACATAGATCTTACAATTGAATATATTAAGGCGTTCTTTTCAGTTGCATATACCAAAACAAGGTCCGATAGTATTAATAACACTTGTTATACCACGGCACAATGATCAGACACACAAAATCTGAGGTACGAAATTCGAAAGCGAGCAATCTTCCTGGTCCTTGGCATGATTAAAAACTCAAGGGAAGAAATGCAAAAGGATTCTATCTGAGTAACTATTTCTAGTGCCCACATCCCCTTTTGTGCATCAGTTACGTTCAATATGCCTTATCGTAACATATAGTGGCTGCCTCGAGTACTCTTGCATCAACTAATCATCCTTCTATAAAGATGGTTGTACTCCATCTGATGCATGGGAAAGCCTACAGTAGAATCAACAGAGATGTTTCTCATTTGAGTAGGAAGGTTGGTGGAGAACTTAATTTATATATTTGAACTTTGATATTTACTACATTGACAAACATTATTAGGGCAAGTACGCTTTTTCTGAAGTTTAAAGTAACAATGATTCTTCTTAAAAATATTATCTTCTTCGACTTCTCTCTAATCCGATTTGAGCACATGCTGATTCTTTTCTCAAGGGAAATTCACACATGAAGATTTTGGTTTTGGACTTGACGTGATATGTGTAGGATTATTTTTACAGTCACATTGATTCAAGGAGCTCTCTAGGCACCATTGATCTTGGTTATCCTTTTGAGGGGAGCTGACTACCACATTGGACTTCATCTGTCAAGCCCTTTTTCCTCCCACGAAGCCCTGCATTCATTTAGACATGTTCTATAATGCTTGCTTGTATGATATTTCTCTCTTTTGCATTTCGTAGGCTATTGCTCCTTGCAAAGCAATGTTAAATTATTTACTCTTTATAATGCATAATTATTATTGATGTCTTTATCAACCATGAATAATTTTTGTGTGATGCAATTTAAGTTGAAGCCATATTTAATGTGGTAGTTTTGATGCATCCATGCTATTTAGTTTTTCGTTTTTGTTCATTATGTTCGTGAGATTCTCCAAGCCTATTGTCTACTAGGGTTTGAGTGTGTAATCTCTTGTTCTCTATCATAACGTAAAGTGAAAGTGATAGATGCATGCTCTCTTATTCCATGCGAGCATGAAATGATAGATTTTTTTGGCTTTGGGAGAAATAGAATAACTTTCAACATATGATTAAATAACTACAATGATAAACTCTTTGATGCTTGGATCTTTCTTCTTTGCATGATAGCTATGTGCATTATTGTGATAATAGATTGGTAATGGAGTTCAAGGACTACAAAATCATGCAAACAAGTATGAGAAAGAAGAAGAAGAGACATGGAGCACAACACTTACTATATTACTAAGTGAATGTACTAGATAAGATAAGTAGCCCATCACGGTTATATGTGTATATACAAACATGAAAAAAAAAAACCTTCTAAAGAGGGAAATAAATGCCTTGGTGGTCCTAAGTGTGGTCACATAGATCATGTCTGAAATAGATCAATAAATCTACCCCAAGACTGATCGAATGAACAAGGAAGTGCCAAGCTATGCCGAGCTATGTGAACGAAATCAATTCAAGGGATGATGTATTGAATTCATATATAAGGAAGTATCAAGCTATGTAGAATGAAATCAATCCACAAGAGGAAGTACTCCCAAAGCTTTGCAAAAAGGTTCAATACTCTCCCTAGGGAGAGCCTTTGCAAAAAGGTCTACAACATAATCCTATATGGGCACATAAGCCGAATTGACCTCTCTAGCAAAGAGAGTGTCCTTGACATAATGATAATGCACCTCAATGTGCTTGTGTGAGCATGGAACATAGGGTTCTTTACAATTGCAAGGGACATAGACTATGCTAGGAGAATTGACTTTGATGATTGGTGCCTTCGTAGGCAGAGAATCAACTCTTGGGACAACTCGAAGACTCGTCTCCTTCTGGGAAATGACTCCCCCCCCCCTAGATTGAAGAGTTAAGATGGACCAATGGTAACAAATTAGACAAAATTATGAGGTTACAGAAGAACTTTGACTTGCATACTTCCCTCAACAAGGGATGGTGTCAGAATTGTTCTAGCATCAGATGGCAAGTCGTGTGCGGGTACCTGTGGTACCCTCTCATTGAGAACAAAAAATATGTTCTTATGTGGTAAATCCTCCATCATGGAATCTAGACCAATGCAAAAGATAATAAAATCTTTGGGGCTCCTCATTGGTGTAAGTGTTGCATATGTGGTGGAGAGGACCTTATTCATCTCTTCTTCTCGTGCCCTAGAAGCAACCCAATTTGGCAGCCTCTTGCTAAGATTTTGAATTTAACAAGATACATCAGCTGGAAACAAGCTCTACTTGGAGAAACAATCGGCTTCTCTTCAACTTTGTGGAATACCATCAGAGGGGAAGCACTCTGGAAGATATGGAGAGAAAGATATGAGGTAAACTTTGATGGCCATAAAAAAGAGTGGTTGATTGAAAAATCTCTATACCTCTTAGGTAAGAAGAATGTGTAATTGTAAAAAGTCTCCCCCTTTCAGACACCATAGGATGTTTATCATGGAAAACAACAAGATTAAAAGCAAGTAGGTTGCTCACAAAGGCGATGAAAAATCATCAAATTTCTCATCAACTCTCTTTAGAACATTTCTCTCCTATCATATCCTTGTTGCGAACATTTGTTTTATGTAAGGTACAAGTTTCAAATTATGTAAATACCTTTGGGAAGTCTTCAAATACTTCAAGAAGGCTCATATTATTCATAAAATGTAGCAAAAATACCACGTGAGTTCTAGAACATGGTGAGTCAAATTAGTGAGTCACAAGGGAGCTTCAGTGGTGTCCTAGTGGAAGGTCGATGTGGCTAGTTCTCAAAGTCCATCAATACTTTGCTTATTTGAGCACTTGAGTCATGTAATACCTCCATCCAAGTGTCTACCACGAATTTAGATGTATTAGGAAGGTTTTAGATTAGTTTCCCATGCTATAAAAAGAGGAGAAAAGTCGTGATCTTGTGGGATGTCCAAGAGAGTCATATGTGTATCTCTACACTGCTGTAGTTTTGTATGTAGAGATTGCAGAGCTTGTATCTCCCTCATTATATATCCAAATTACATGTTTGATAGCTCATTGGAAAGCTCTTACTGTCTACTTTCTTCCTGTAAATTTTCATAATCATTGGATTTGTGAGTTAAGAGCAATACTCTCTGCAAGTAGTGTGTGTTCTCTATTTTTTATCCCTGCTGAAGGTCTCCATTAAATCTCAAACTTGCAGAGGTTATATCTCCTTGTGTATGTATCCAAATCATGTGTTCTTTGGCTTGTTCGAAAGCTCCTTAAGTCTACTTGTATTCTGGAAAGTTTCAAAGTCATTGGAGTTGTGAGTTAAGAGCAGTAGTCTCTGCAAGTGATGTGTGTCCTCAGGTTCATCTCTGTTTCAAGGTCTCCATTAAAGCTGCATATTGCAGAGGTCATAGCTCATTGTGTATTTATCCATTTGAGGTGTTCTATATCTTGTTGGAAAGCTCTTAGAGTCTAGTTTATGTGTATGAAACAGTTTTGGAAAATTCCAAGTGAGTAAAGAGAAATTTGCTCTGCAAGAAAATTGGTCTGTGCATACAAGTTTGTGAAAAAGTCAACTAGGTCCTGTTGGGTTTCACCCTTCTAGCTGTACTTTGGAGATCAATAAACTCCAACATTGGTATCAGAGCAAGTACTTGGAGGCTTGGAGAAGGTTATCATACGTTGACGAAGAATTTGAAGCTATCAAAGAAGAAGTTCATCATCAACACTACACAAAGGTAGAAGAAGATTGCACGGAGGCATCTGAAGCAACATCCAAGCAAAGAAAGGTGCACATACCTCATTTACAAGGTAAATATTATATTTCTTCTCATCACACACATTGGAAAGGAGGCTTAAAGGAGGAAGCTTAGCATTTGTATTATGGGAGACCAACATGCACAAATAGAGAAGCTTGATAAGACCAATTATCAAGCACGGAAGTTTAGAATCACAGCATACTTGCAAGGTAGAGGCTTGTATGGTTTGATTGACGGCACAGATATCAAACCCACATTACCAGAGGACCCAAACCAGCAACAATTGAGGGAGTTTAGACTTTGGAATGAGAGAGACAAAAGGGTTATATTCATTTTATCACAAAATATTCAAGATTCAATGGTAGGACACATATAAGATCTAGACACAAGTAGAGATGTTTGGCTTGCATTGGAAAGGTTGTATGCTACAGGTACAAGAGCAAGGAAGATTCAACTCAAAAATGAGTTGGATAACATAAAGAAAGATACAAGGACATCGGTCAATGATTACATATTGAAAGTTAAAGAGATTGCAGATAAACTAGGATCAATTCAAGCTCATGTGGAGGATGACGACTTGGTTGCACATACTCTCAACGGACTCAAAGATGATGAGAGATGGAAACCCTTCATTACTTCAGCTTATGTCAGAGGAGAATTACCAGATTTTGATCAACTTATTGCCCTCATGGTCACGGAGGAGATGAATCTAAATGGTTCTACTTCAAATCAAAAAGGATCTCAAGGACAAGCTCTTTATGTAGGATCATCAAGAGGTGGAAACAGAGGTGGAAGAGGTTCAAATAGAGGTCGAGGAAGAAGGAGCGATGATCAAAGGACTTCAAGTGGCTTCTTCAACACAAGAGGAAGAGGAAGATCAAGCGCTAGAGGTACGAGAGGCTACTACAACTACAACCAAAGACAAAGGAGTGAAGATAATAAGAACAATTGCTATATATGTGGAAGGTATGGACACTATGCCAAAGATTGTTATCAAAATGAAAATAATCAAGGTGGTAATCGAAGAGGAGGCTATTCAAGAAGAGGTAAACAACAAGGAAATTATGCAGTTGAAGGTAAAAGTGATGATTATGATTCTCTTCTTATGATGAATGTAGAAACTAAGATGAATTGCAATAGCGATGTATGGTATGTAGATAGTGGTTGTTCTAATCACATGTCTCATGATGCTTCATGGTTTTCTAATATGCATAATCCGTCATGTAAAGGTCATGTTGAAACAGGAGATGATACAACACATAAGATTATGCAGGTTGGAGATGTTGTTATGCAGGATAGAGCAAGACAAATTGCTTGAAGGATGTACTTTATGTGCCAACGATCACTAAGAATTTGATGTCGGTTGGTCAAATGGTAGAAAAAGGTCTACAAGTGAGATTTAATCATGCAGGTTGCTTCATTGAGGATCCAAAGCAAAGGAGGTTAATTGCTAGAGGTCAAAAACAAGGTAGATTGTTTACATTCAAGGTAAACCCAAATCATACAAACTATTTCTCTTATGGTATGCATCGAATAGAAGAGCTTGATCTATGGCACAAAAGGATTGGACACATGAATGTACACAGGTTAAAGGAGCTATCAAAGAAGAGGATTGTTGAAGGATTACCTGATCTTACTAAGCAACATATGGTGCATCTTTGTGAAGCATGTCAAATGGGTAAGCAGAGTAGACAACCTTTCAAGCATTCAAGCTATGTAAGTGATGGTTTGCTAGATCTCATACACACAGATGTGTGGGGACCTACTAAAGAGGCATCCTTGGTTGGTAATAAGTACTATGTATCATTCATTGATGATCATAGTAGAATGACATTTGTGTATTTCATTAAAAATAAGAGTGAGGTTTTTGATTGTTTCAAGAAGTTCAAATCATATGTCGAAAAGCAAACAGGAAGGTATGTTAAGAAGCTAAGATCTGATGGAGGGGGAGAGTATTTCTCTCAAGCTTTTACTGATTTTTTGTATGATGAAGGTATCAAAAGAGAAGTTACATGCAGGTATACTCCACAACAAAATGGAGTCGCAGAAAGAAGAAACAGAATCATAGCAGAAGCATGCTTAATGATATGTGTTTGCCTAATTATTTTTGGGCTGAAGCTGTTAGCACAAGTGTTAACATTATGAATAGAGTTCCGACTGCTGGAGTTCATCATTTGACACCATATGAGGTATGGCATGGAAGGAAACCAAGTGTAAGTCATTTGAAAGTATTTGGCTGTGTATGTTATGTACATGTACCTAGTGAGGTGAGATCTAAACTTGATGCAAAATCAGAAAAATGTATATTTATTGGTTATGCAGATACTCAAAGAGGATATAGATGCTATAATCCTCATACTAATAAGGTTGTTGTGTCAAGAGATGTAAACTTTGATGAATTACTTTCATGGTATGCAGATAAGAATTGTTTGCAGGTCATGGATGAAAATGAAGAAGGTGTGGTTGAAGGAGATGAATGCATAGTTCAGCCATCAAGAAGTTTAAATGATGAAAGGAGTGGTTTAGATGAAGAAAGAGGATCACCTTTCAATGGAAGATTAAGGCAAGATTCACCTCCAAGTGTTAAAAGTAAAGGTAAACTCAAACTTGTTGAAGTTAATGATGAAGGAGAGGAAATTAGTGATGTATGTGAGTATGGAGAATCATCAAAGATTCCTAATAAGAAAGGAAGAGCATCTACATTGGAGGTAAGAAGAACTTCAAGAGTAAGTAAGCAACCTCAAAGGTATACTTACGAATCTTTCATGAATACTCATTATGCTTTTATGACAAAAGTTGAGCAGGAAAATGAACCCACATGTTATGATGAGGCCAAAGGAGATGAAAAGTGGGAGAAAGCAATGAGAGAAGAAATGGAAGCACTACAGGATAACAAGACTTGGAATTTAGTTCCAAGTACACAAAAGCAAAAGGTAATTGGTTGCAAGTGGGTTTTTAAGATTAAAAGAAATAGTGATGGTAGTGTGTCTAGATATAAGGCTAGACTTGTAAAAGGATATAATCAAACTTAAGGTGTGGACTATGAGGAAACATTTAGTCCAGTAGCAAATATGGCAACGGTGAGAACTTTGTTGGCTTTAGCTGCAAGTAAAAGGTGGAATATATATCAACTCGATATAAAGAATGCCTTTCTTAATGGTGAGTTAAATGAAGAAGTGTATATGTCACAACCAGATGGTTATGTGGATGCAAAATGTCCTAATCATGTATGCAGGTTAAAGAAGGCATTGTATGGTCTTAAGCAGGCACCAAGGGCATGGAATGCAAGGTTGGTAAAGTATCTTATGCTGCAAGGATACACAGCGAGTCATGCTGATCCTTCACTTTATGTAAAACATGTAGATGGCATGTGTGTCTATGTATGCATTTATGTGGATGACTTGTTGATTACAGGGAATGATGCAAAAGCAATTGATGAGATAAAAGGTAATTTGGGAAAGGAATTTAAAATTTCAGATCTTGGTTTGCTCAGATACTTTCTTGGGATTGAAATTGTGTATAGCGATGAAGGTATGTGGTTGATACAAAGAAAGTATATATGTGATATGCTGAAAAGGTTTGGTATGCAGGAATGTAAATTTGTTTCTACTCCAATGGAATGTAATGTAAAGCTGAGTGCAAAGGAAGGTGATGAGTTGCATGATATGAATGTATATAGATCCATGGTAGGATCTTTGATTTATGCAACAAAAACTAGACCTGATATATGTTATGCAGTGGGAGTATTGTCACAGTTTATGCATGAACCTAGAGTACCTCATATGCATGCAGTGAAAAGAGTGCTTAGGTATTTGAAAGGTACCATGAACGAAGGATTATTTTATAGTCATGATGCTGATCT
This sequence comes from Ceratopteris richardii, assembly GCA_020310875.1. Lineage (NCBI taxonomy): Eukaryota > Viridiplantae > Streptophyta > Polypodiopsida > Polypodiales > Pteridaceae > Ceratopteris > Ceratopteris richardii. The sequence goes on from CM035437.1 coordinate 103,374,995, forward strand.
AACTCTTAAAGTCTTTAGTGATGCAGATTGGGCTGGAAGCAAAGATGACAGAAGATCCACAAGTGGATATGTGGTAATAGCAGGAAACAAGACATTAACATGGAGTTCAAAGAAACAGCCTACAGTTGCTTTATCTTCTACAGAGGCTGAGTATAGAGGTTTAGCATTGGCTACTACTGAGGTTATGTGGTTTAAAAAGTTGTTTATGACTTGAATGTGCAGGTTGATGTACCACTGATATATGGGGATAACTTGAGCAGCATTCATATGACCTCAAATCCTATTTTTCATGCTAGAACAAAGCATATAGAGGTTCACTATCATTATGTTCGAGAGAAGGCCATGAACAATGAAGTGCAGGTTTCTTTTGTTGGAACAAAGGATCAAGTTGCAGATATCTTCACCAAATCCTTGGATGGACCAAAGCTTCAAAGATTCAACTATATTCTTGGCATGAAAGAAATACCCTTTGAAACTTGAGGGGGAGAATATTGCGAACATTTGTTTTATGTAAGGTACAAGTTTCAAATTATGTAAATACCTTTGGGAAGTCTTCAAATACTTCAAGAAGGCTCATATTATTCATAAAATGTAGCAAAAATACCACGTGAGTTCTAGAACATGGTGAGTCAAATTAGTGAGTCACAAGGGAGCTTCAGTGGTGTCCTAGTGGAAGGTCGATGTGGCTAGTTCTCAAAGTCCATCAATACTTTGCTTATTTGAGCACTTGAGTCATGTAATACCTCCATCCAAGTGTCTACCACAAATTTAGATTTATTAGGAAGGTTTTAGATTAGTTTCCCATGCTATAAAAAGAGGAGAAAAGTCATGATCTTGGGGGATGTCCAAGAGAGTCATATGTGTATCTCTACACTGCTGTAGTTTTGTATGTAGAGATTGCAGAGCTTGTATCTCCCTCATTATATATCCAAATTACATGTTTGATAGCTCATTGGAAAGCTCTTACTGTCTACTTTCTTCCTGTAAATTTTCATAATCATTGGATTTGTGAGCTAAGAGCAATACTCTCTGCAAGTAGTGTGTGTTCTCTGTTTTTTATCCCTGCTGAAGGTCTCCATTAAACCTCAAACTTGCAGAGGTTATATCTCCTTGTGTATGTATCCAAATCATGTGTTCTTTGGCTTGTTAGAAAGCTCCTTAAGTCTACTTGTATTCTGGAAAGTTTCAAAGTCATTGGAGTTGTGAGTTAAGAGCAGTAGTCTCTGCAAGTGATGTGTGTCCTCAGGTTCATCTCTGTTTCAAGGTCTCCATTAAATCTGCATATTGCAGAGGTCATAGCTCATTGTGTATTTATCCATTTGAGGTGTTCTATATCTTGTTGGAAAGCTCTTAGAGTCTAGTTTATGTGTGTGAAACAGTTTTGGAAAATTCCAAGTGAGTAAAGAGAAATTTGCTCTGCAAGAAAATTGGTCTGTGCATACAAGTTTGTGAAAAAGTCAACTAGGTCCTGTTGGGTTTCACCTACTTCTAGCTGTACTTTGGAGATCAATAAACTCCAACAATCCTAGTTATTCTATCGATTTCGGTTAGTCATAGCATTTTGGCCATGATAACCCTGCTTTGTGGGATATAGGGGATCCCAAGGGCACTAAGCCCATTCATTGTATATTTGTTCTTTGAATATTTCAAGCATGGGAGAGTAAGCTATGGATGAACTTCCTTTAAAAAAAAATGCCATCTATTTGTCAACTTGCATAAATTGATGCCCAAATAATGATGCAAAGGCCCATAAGCTGACATCCTAAAAGAGGCATGCAAATCATGTACAACAATGATTAAAAGATATTATTTGCATACTTAACATCTAAGGTCCTAATTGTTGGACTGTTTTCAAATCCATATTCTAGCAAATAGGCATGTATCTTTTCGTACCAAATACATGGTGCTTGCTTCAATCCATACAATCCTTTTTGTCAAATTGCACACTTTGTTTTCATGCCTTTCCTACACAAAACCATGAGAATGAAATGCTTACACTTCTTCATGTAAATCACTATTCAAAAATATAAAGTGATATGCATTCTAACCAACATGAGCTACAACAAGTGCACAAATATTGTGAATGATTCTTATTCGACATGTGGGAGCAAAGGTCTCATCAAGATCAATTTCTTTCTCTTGATCGTAACATATGGCAATAAGTCAAACCTTATACCTATCAATTGTTCCATTAGGTATGTGTTTCAACTTGTATCCCATTTAGTGCTAATGGCCTCTTTGCGAGGAGGCAAGTATAAAAGTTAAGTAGCATTCTTCATAATGGCATCAAATTTTAATTGCATACTACCCATCTAATTTTTTTCCTAGGATTTATTTAAAGAGTAACAATTATAAGAGCACGTAGAAGTATGATATGATAAAGGCACATCCAAATTGCTATCTCTCAAAGTTTCTACCAACCATTTATGCATAGTATTTGCCTCTTCAATTTAAGCCCTCTCATCAATAAGTGCATCATGTAAATCTACACTAGAAATAGAATTATTTGCATCATCATTTGAAATGTATAAAGGTTGAAAAATTGTTTCTGTAAGATCAGTATTTGACTATCCACCTATGAAAAGAGGCAACAAAGTTTCGTACACATCCTTTGGGTTGACTAACGACTCCTTTGTACATGAAAGTAAGGGCTGAGTTACATCGTCCACGAAAACACTATCACAACTAACTAGAATGTTTAGTTCGTGGATGATATAGATGATAGCCTTTGCCTTCAGAATTATACACAATGAAAATATATTTCACAACCTTAATATCTAATTTTTTGCATTGTTGTTTAGGCGTTAATGCATGTGCTAGACAACAAAAGACACATTGATGGCAAATAGATAGCTTGTGACCACACCAAACCTCATATAGAGTGATAGAATGGTTTTCTTTGGTGGGACACCTGTTAAGTACATCCATCCTCTATGATAATGACTCTAGCCCAAAGCCTAGAACTGAGCTGCTATCGACTCACTTTAATTGAGTATCCTTACTCCTCTATTTACTTTTCTTCTTTATTTGGTGTGATGAGCCCTCTTGAATTCCATTCTTTATATAAGCCACATACGAGCCACCTTTGCCAAATGGTTATTTCACTACGCTATTACCTCCACTACTCTACACTTTTCTGGTATTCTGTCAAGTCCGATACTCTGCCGAATCCAATTCTTTAGTCTCCACTCTCTTTCTGTGCTTGACTACTTATTGCAGCTACAAATAATTTAGTCTTCGCAAATGATTGTAGTCTTTGTCTTGGACAAATTTGCATTCTGGATGAATTTGTGTTTTGGACAGATTTAGGAAATTGTTCTTTTAGACCAATTTGGAAATTAGACCATAATACCAATTATGGAAAATGAGACCAATTTTGGTGAAATTGGTCTCTTCGACCTCGACTTATACCAGTGAGACCAATTCTAGAGAAATTGGTCTCTTTTCTACATCAGAACAATTTTGGGAAAATTGATCTCTCCTCTGGAATTAGACTAAGAATATAAGAATACTTAGCTGTATCAAAAAAAAATATATATAGGGCCATAATTTAGGCTATATAGGTTGCCCACCACTTCTTCACTCTCCATCTTGAAGAGTCCCTTGTGTAATGATACCACCTCTTTTGTTTTTTGAAAAAAACATGAAATACAACATGGTAGATGTTGGGGGTCGGGTTAATTGCATAAGGGTTGGCTTAATCGGGTGGGAGTGTAGGATGACATGTAGGGGACGAATCATGATAGACTGATTCATGGGATGGATTGGGGAGGGGTTTTCAAAGACAGATTTATATGGGTGAATGGGGCGAATTAGGGAAAGAAAAAGTTATATGAACAAAGGTGAGATTTGGCTCACCTTGTCTATTAGGGTAAATTTGCAAGACAAATTTATTGATATATTTAGGTAGTGATATATGTGAACACACTAGGACCACTAGGGCACTTTTTTCCCTCTTTAGGAGGGGGTTTTTCCCTCGGCTTGTATATAAGCCTATAACCCTAACGGGTCACTGTTGATATATTTAGGTAGTGATGTGTGTTAACACTCTAGGACTGCCAGGGTTCTTTTTTCCCTCTTTAGGAGGTTTTTTCCCCTTGTCTTATGTATATGCCTATTGCCCAAACGAGCTACTTATCTTTGTACATCCGAGTGGTAATACATTCAACATTCTGTGTTGTGCTCTAAGCTTCTTCTTCTTTGTGCTGTTCGCGTGCTTCTGTAGACTTTTAACTCTCCAACAATTGGTACCCGAGCAAGTCACCACTTCATCTAGGGCATTTTCTACACCTCTTTGGTTGCAGTCTTAGAATCGCACGAAATTTGGTAAGCATACTCAAGGTGTTTTAGAGATCAAAACAGCTTCGCTTTGTGGTGCCGAAATCACAATCTAGCTCATTTCGGCCTTTGAACGCATTATCACAGTGCTTATGTAGGCTATTTCGTCTTTTTGTGTCAAAGGTATATACCACTTTCAGTTCGCCAATATAAGCGTCTCGAAGTCTATTATAGGTTTAGCAAAATTCATCTAGGCAATTGTGTTCAGCTTTTTGAGATACAATCAATTTTCTGCATCAAGGTATTTTAGTCACGAGCCATGGCTAAAAGCAGTGATGTATTCCGTATGTTGGCTGTTGAGGATAAGTTGGATGGTATCAACTACCCATTATGGGCTTATATGATGCATCATGTATTGGTTGCAAAAGGACTATGGATTATTATGCAGGGTGTTGAAAGACGTCCTATTACACCTGCGAATACAAACACTGCAAATACAGGTGCTGGAGCTGATGGAGATGGTGTCGAAGATGATGATATTCTACAAATTCCTGTTTGTGCTGTTGTTTCTGTTGCACCTACCGTAGAGCAAATTCGTTGGGATGGCAGAGATGCTCAGGCACATGCATTGATAGCTTTGTCTGTCAAACGTGCCATTATTCCTCATATTCACTCTTGCAGAACAACGAAGGATGCTTGGGATACACTTATCACATTGTACCAGGCTAGGAATGAGGCTCATGTTGCTTACCTCCGAAAACAATTGGAGAGTGAGCACATGAATGAAAGTGAATATATGGACAATTTTCTCCTGATGAAGTTATACTAGATAGTTCACTTGTGCAGACCGTTCTGAATGGTCTTCCTGACTCATATGAGAGTTTTGCTTTTACTCTTCGTTCGATTATGAAAGGCAATTTAAATGCCTTGTCATTTGAGGAGTTAGTCTCTATTCTGTTGCAAGAAGACCGATCTAAGCAAAACGGGTCTATTATGCGTGTTGTAGATCAAGCTTTCCTGGCTAGTTAGAAGGGCAAAGCTAAATGGAGCTCTTCTACTAGTAAGAAGAAATCTGCAAATGCTGCACATTCAAAGAAGGAAGACAAAGATGAGAATAAATCAGAAAAGCAGAAATTGTTTTGCAAATACTGTAAAGAAACTGATCATGTCATCAAGAGCTATCCAAAACTGGATGCTAAAGAGGCAAAGAAGAAAGAGGCCGGAATGGTTGTTGCAGAGGCCTCTACACCAAAAACAGAGTCTGCTAATCTTGTGCACGAAGAAGAATGGGCGTTTACTACTGTTTGCAGTTTTGATCCATCTTCTCATGAGCAGTGCATGTGTGCAGTAGACTCAGATGTTTGGTACTTTAATAGTGGGGCGACCAAACATATTACCTTGTAGTGCAGTTTCTTCTCTTCACTCGAGCCTTCCCCTACAGGGAATACTATTGCATATGCCAACGATTCCTCCTATCCTGTCATGGGAGTTGGTAAGATCATTTTGACTATTGCTGATGGTAGTTATTTCACTTTGTCAGATACTTTGTTTGTGCTAGGGATCAAGAAAAATATGTTATCAATTTTTGCATTAGATAAGATTGGCTTGGTTGTGAAATTTGTTGATGACAGATGTATAATTCATGATCTGTCAAATGGTGACGTCATTATTGCTTCTGGCATTTTATGCCGTGGGGTGTATAAGCTCATAGACTATGAAAGATCTGTAAATGATTTGGCATGTGCAGTACATGATTCTCAGGCTCTGTCAGATGCAAAGCTTTGGCATGCATGCTTTGGTCATCTGAATTTTGCTAGTTTGCTACGCTTGCAGAAATCTAAAATAGTGTCCTCTTTGCCCAAACTTGAGGCACCAGGTAAACATGTATGTGAAGGTTGTATTTTGGGTAAAATATACCATTCTTCCTTTCCAAAAGATGGTTCAGTTTGGGCTACTCTGAAATTGCAGCTTGTACATAGTGATGTATGTGGTCCTATGTAGACACCTTCTTTTGGGAACTATCTTTACTCCGTGACTTTCATCGATGATTTTTCCAGGCATGCATGGGTATATCCATTGAAGGCAAAGTCCGAAGTATTTATGTGCTTCAAACAGTTTCTGGTTTTGGTTGAAAATCTATCAGCATGTAAAATGGGCACCCTCCATTCTAATCGAGGGGGGGGAATATATGTCTTCTGACTTGAATGCATTTGTAGCTGAATGTGGGATAAAATATCAATGTGCACTACTGAATATACCTCAACAAAATGGATTTGCAGAACAAAAGAACAAATCACTCATGGAGATGACAAGGTGTATGGTTACAAGTCAGACTTTACCACATAGTTTCTCGCTTGAGATTGTTATGTATGCAGCATATGTACTGAAAAGGTATCCCACTAAAGCACTGTAGTCTATTACTCCATATGAGGCTTGACATGATCGCAAGCTATCTATTGCTCATCTGCGTGTTTTTGGTTGTCTGGCATATGCATTAGTGCCTAAACAACATCACAGGAAATCGGATGATAAATCAGTAAAATGTATTTTTGTTGGGTACGATTCTGAAAGTAAAGGCTATCATCTGTATCATCCATAGACTAAATGCATTCTGGTTAGTCATGATGTTGTTTTTGTGGAAGATGTTGTTCAACTATTTTTATTTATTTATTTTTTTTTTAAATGGAGGTTCGGCCTAGGCCTACTCCCCCGGACTTTAACTTTGAAATTGCAACTGTACAAGGAAGGGCATAGTACCCATGGGACCCCCTTTATCCCACAAGAACAAGGGTTTACAATACTGGGTTAAACGGCGGTCAACACTACCGCAGGGATAGACAAACGGTGGCACTCAGCCACAATGCAACATCATTCCAGATTACATGTCCCTTGCATGTTGCTGCCAGGGATTGAACCCTCGCCCCCGCCTCAAGAGACGAGAGGCCCAACCACTAAGCCAGCGAACTGGGACATGTTGTTCAACTATTGCTTTCATGTACTAAGGAGACATTTGTTAGCCCCAAAGACATGTATGATACTTTGTTGCCTCTTTTTGCAGGTTGACTGTCTAGTGTTGGTCCTAATGAGGCAACTTCTCAGCCTTTGTAGGTTTCATGTGATGATGTAGATCATTCCATTTTTTATGCAGATTTACATGATGCACTTGTTGATGAGAGAGATGATATTGAGCATCCTCTTTTGCATCAAATTTCTATGCTATGGCTGCCTCTAGTCTCTGTGATGAGACTGAACCTGTTTCGTTTGATGAAACACAAAATTTTTGGACATTGGATGGCTGGAGTGCAAGCTGAATATGATGCTATCATGAAAAATGGTACCTGGTCTTAATATGACTTGCCTCTTGGCAAGAAGGCCATTGGCACTAAGTGGGTATACAAATTGAAGCGTTAACCTGATGGAACACTTGACATGTATAAAGATAGGCTTGTTGCAAAGGGTTATGCATAGGAAAGAGGCATTGAGTTTGATGAAACCTTTGCTCCTACTTGCCGAATGACTATTGTTCGTAGCATCTGTGCACTTGCAACTCATAATGGTTGGAATGTACATCAGTTGGACATTAAAACATTTTTGAATGGTGACTTGCATGAAGAAGTGTATGTTTTTTAGCCCTGTAGCTTTGTGCAGAAAGGGCATGAAAACCAAGTGTGCAAGGTAAAGAAGGGATTATATGGTTTAAAGCAAGCACCACATGCTTGGTAGGAAAAGATACATGCCTATCTCATTGCACATGGTTTCGAGAACAGTCCAACTAAAAGCATCTTATATGTTAAGCGTGTTAATGATGTGCTTTTGATCATTAAGGTGTATGTTGATGACATGCTGCTCACTGGTCCTCATGACACACATATTGCTGATATTAAGGCTGATTTGCATTCCTCATTTGAGATGTCTGATTTGGGGCATTTGCATCACTATTTGGGCATTCAGTTTATGCAATTTGATTGTGGAATGGCAGGCGGTTAAGCGCATCTTTCGCTACTTGAGTGGTACCCAACTACTTGGATTTTTATCCCAAGGGGGGATCACTATCGCCAAATTTGCATGCTTTTTCTGACAGTAATTGGGCTGGTTGCTATGACACTCGTATGTCCACTAGTGGCTTTTGCTTCATGCTTGGTAGCTCATGTACATCTTGGTTGAGCAAGAAGCAACCTATTGTGGCCACTTCCAGTTGTGAGGCTGAGTATAGGGCAACTTTCATAGCGATTGTTGAGTGTGTGGCTCAGACGCATTATGGATGATTTGGGTGTTGGTTAGTCTTTTGCCAGCACCATCTTCACGGACAATCAGAGCGCATTGGCAGTTGCGAGGAACCTTGTGTTGCATGCTCACACTAAGCACATTGAGGTGCATTATCATTATGTCAGGGAGAGGTTCTCTGCCGGGGAGATCAGCTTGGCATATGTGCCCACGCAGGAGAATGTGGTAGATCTTTTTATGAAGGCTCTGTGTAGGGAGAAGTTTGAAGCTTTCCGCAAAACTTTGGGCTTAATTCCTTTTGTGGATTGATTCCACATAGCTTGGCACTTCCTTATACATGAGTGCCAGCTCCTTGTTCACCGCATCAGTCCAAGGGAGGATTTGTTGATATATTTAGTTAGTGATATTTGTGAACAATCTAGGATTGCCAGGGCACGTTTTTCCATCTTTAGGAGGTTTTTTTTCCCTTGCTTGTATATATGCCTATTGCCCTAACAGTCTACTTATCTTTGTATATTCTAGTGGTAATACATTCAACATTGTGTGTTAGTGCTCCAAGCTTCTTCTTCTTCCTCGTGCTGTTGGCGTGCTTCCACAAATGTCTAACTCCAAGAGTCACTTATCTTTGTACATTCTAGTGGTAATACATTCAGTGTTATATGTTGTGCTCCAAGCTTCTTCTTCTTCCTTGTGTTGTTCATGTGCTTCCACAAACTACAAGCTCCAATAATTGGTATCAGAGCAAGTCACTGTTTCATCTAGGGCATTGTCCACACCTCTCTAGTCACAGTCTCCAAATCACATGAAAACTAGTGAGCATACTCAAGGTGATTAGGAGATCAAAATAGCTTCAATTTGTGGTGTCGAATCGCAATTTGAGCTCGTTTTGGCCTCCAAAGGAACTATCATAGTGCTTATGCAGGAAATTTTATCTTTTTATGCCAAAAATTTATACAGGTTTCAGTTTGCTAGTATAAGTTTCTCGAAGTCTGCTGCAAGTTTAGTAGAACTCAACAGGGTAGTTTTGTTCAACTTTTTGAGATAGTCATTTTTTTGCATCAGGGTATTTTAGTTAGTGGCTATTTTTGAAACCAATGATGTATTCTGTATGTTGATTGCTGAGGATAAGTTGGACGGTAACAATTAGCCATTATGGGCTTATATGATGCGTCATATATTGGTTGCAAAAGGACTGTGGAGTATTATATAGGGTGTTGAAAAATATCATATTACACCTGCAAACATAGTTGTTGAAGGTGATGCAAACGACGTTGAAGATGGCGATATTCTTCATGTTCCTATTCGTGTTGCAGTTCCTGTTGCACCTATTGTAGAGCAAATTTGTTGGGATGGCAGAGATGCTCAGGCACATGCATTGATAGCCTTGTCTATCAAACGTGCCATTATTGCTCACATTCGCTATTGTAGAATAGCTAAGGATGCTTGGGATACACTTACTATTTTATACCAGGCAAGGAATGAGGCTCGTGTTCCTTACCTCCAAAACAGTTGGAGAGTGAGCACGTGAATGAAGGAGATTCCATGGACAATTTTTTGACAAAGATCAAAGATTTGAAGGAACAATTGATTTTTGCTAATGAATTCTTGCCTGACAATTCATTTGTGCACATTGTTTTGAATGGTCTTCCGGATTCATATCAGAGTTTTGCTTCTACTCTTTGTTTGATGCTGAAAGAAAATCCAAATGCATTAACACTTGAGGAGTTAGTGTCTATCCTGTTGCAAAAAGATCAATATAGAGAGAACAGTTCCATTATGCGTGTTGTAGATCAAGCTTTCTTGGCTAGTCAGAAGGGCAAAGGTTAATGAAGCTCTTCTACTAGTAAGCAAAAAACTGTTAATTTTGCATAATCAAAGAAGATGATAGATACAAGAAGAAAATAGAAAAGTTGAAATTGTTTTGCAAACACTGTAAATTTAATGATCGTTCATAAAGAGTTGTCCAAAATTGGCTGCTAAAGAGGCAAGGAAGAAAGAGGCAAGAATGGTTGTTGTAGAGGCTTCTACACCCAAAATAGAGTCTGTTAATCTTGTGCAAAATGAAGAATGGGCATTTACCACCCATCTTCTTATGAACAATATATGTCTATAGTAGGCTCAAATGTTTGGTACTTTGATATTTGGGCAACCAAACATATTATCCCGTAGCATAGATTCTTCACTTCACTCGAGCTTGGCCTTACAAGGAATACTATCACATGCGCCAACGACTCCTCTCTGGTCCTCATGAGAAGCATATTGCTGATTTTAAGGCTGATTTGCATGCCTCATTTGAGATGTCATATTTGGGGCATTTGCATCATGATTTGGGCATTCAATCTATGCAAGTTGATGGCGGAATAGGTTTGTGTCAAACAAAACATATTGACACATTATTGCAGCATTTTGGCCTTGAAGATTGCAAACCTATTTCCACTCCTATGGAGACAGGCTTGCGATTGAGTCTTCATGATGTTGGAGATGCATTTGATGATGTTGTCTATCAGCAGGTTGTTGGATGCTTGATTTACTTATGAATTACTCGGCCAGATATTCAGTTTGGTGTCTCACAGATGAGCAAGTTTATGCATTGCCTACGTGTCGAGCATTGGCAAGCGGTTAAGGGCATCTTTCGCTACTTGAGTGATACCCGGCTACTTGGATTGTTTTATCCCAAGGAGGGATCACTACTGCCATATTTACATGCATTTTTTTGAGTCTGACTGGGCTAGTGGCTATAACACTCATGTGTCGACTAGGGGCTTTTGCTTCATGCTTGGTAGCTCGTGTATATCTTGGTTGAGCAAGAAGCAGCCTACTATGGCCACTTCCAGTTGTGAGGTTGAATATAGGAAAGCTTTCACAATGACTAGTGAGTGTGTGTGACTTAGATGCCTTATGACTGATTTGGGTGTTGATCAATCTTCTACTACGACCATCTTCACTAATAGTCAGAGCGCATTGGCAATTGCGAAGAACTGTGTGTTTCATGCTCACACTAAGCACCTTGATGAGCAGCCTACTATGACCACTTCCAGTTGTGAGGCTGAATATAGGGAAGCTTTCACAATGACTTTTGAGTGTGTGTGACTCAGATGCCTTATGACCAATTTGGGTGTTGATCAATCTTCTACCATGACCATCTTCACTGACAGTCAAAGCGCATTGGCAATTGCGAGGAGCCGTGTGTTCTATGATCATACTAAGCACATTGATGTGCACTATCATTATGCTAGGAAGAGGGTCTTTGGTGGAGGGATCAATTTGGCATATGTGGCCACATAGGAGAACATTGCAGGCCTTTTCACAAAGGCTCTGTTTAGGGAGAAGTTTGAAGCTTTATGCAAAGCTTTGGGCTTACTTCCTTTTGTGGATTGATTCCACATAGCTTGGCGCTTCCTTATACATGAGTGCTAGCTCCTTGTTCACTGCATCACTTCTAGGGGGATTTGTTGATATATTTAGATAGTGATGTGTGTGTACACACTAGGATCATTGGGGCACTTTTTTCCCTCTTTAGGAGGTTTTTCCCCCCGGCTTGTATATATGCCTATAACCCTAACATGTCACTTATATATTATGTGTTGTGATCCAAGCTTTGTCTTCTTCCTTCTGTTGTTCACGTGCTTCCGCAAACCTCAAGCTCCAACAAAATTCTACATGAATTAAGGTGAGACTAATATGAGAAGTGAGGTTGAGAGAGTCCTACAGATTCTACATGAATTAAGGTGAGATTAATATGAGAGTTGAGGATAGATTCTACATGAATTAAGGTGAGATTAATATGAGAGTTGAGGATGAGAGAGTGAGATGAAATCTGTATGAAGCAAATTCGAATATGAGGGGGTGGTTGGGGTTGGTTGATGGAAGGGTCATTTTGGTGCTGTAGGGTCAAAGTATTGAATTGAGGTGGATGTGAAGTGTGAAGTTGATGCTGATGTGTGAGATGAAGTTGAGAGGGGGATGAAAGGTGGTGCACGAATTCGGTTCGAAGGACGATTTCCAGAAAGAGATAAGTGCATGAGGTAAAAAAGAGGGGCGATTCATGGAAGAACAAATTTATAATTGTTAGGAAAAAAATATGGAGCGATAAATTTGATGATTAATGGGGCGACTTTGTAGAAACATCAAGCAGAAGAATATGAATTGATGATTGATGAGGGGCGAAATCTTAGAATTATGAGGTCTAGACAAATTTGATAATCCAATTGAGGGGCGATTTGGTGAGCCATGCTAGGCGCTCGAGTGCATTGGAGGACTTTAGGTGAATGCGCTAAAGTCGAATAGGAATTTATATTGGTTATATGCTGAACCCTCATCCATCCATGTCATGGGAGATATGCAAAGAGGGGAAGGGCAATCAACATAGGGGGAGAGATGAATTATCATGAGATAGATGGGATTTCAGAAGTATTTGGTGCATGAAGGGTGAGTAGCCCATTTGGAGAATGCTTATGGCGAAGGGAAATGATTTAGGCCTATGGTGTAAGGTCAATTCTTTTGTATGAAAGGAGCTTTGGGTGAGTTCGGATGGTAAGATGAATATGGTTCGATGAATTGTCAATCAATGGGGCACTCGAGGGAAAATGTTTTATGGTAGTGATTCGGAGGATGGATTTTTTTTTTTAATATAAAGGAAGTTTGGCCTTAGCCTACTCTCTCGAACTTGAATTAAATAAATGTAAAGAAAGGTACAAGTGAAGGGGATTAGTGCCCATGGGAGCCCCCAAGTCCCACATAGCAAGGGTAGATCTTACAAGGATTAGATGGCATTACAAAGAAGGTTAATCAGCCTCTCATCACCCTCATGTGGGGCCCACTTGGCTTTAAGTTTGTTATCGATCATATAGAGCACTTTATGATGCCTGAAAGGGGTTGTTCTTATAGTTGGTGATTCTTTTACCCAAGAGGAACAAGTATTTGTCCTCAAAGATAAGTCAACTTTGTTCTCATCACATCAAAACAAATTGGACCTTTTTATCATAATTTGTCCTCAACGATCATAAGTCATAATTTGTCCTTTCTTATCATAATTTGTCTCAAAGATCATAATCAACTTTGTTCTCATCACATCAAAGCAAAATTGGTCCTTTTTTATCATAATTTGTCCTTAGCAATTCAAAGCAATTGTTCCTTAATAAAATTTGTCCCGATATCGCAAACCAAATCCATCCTTCGAAGTTTGTCCTCCTATGGAAAATTCTTCATCGGGGAATCTGGACCAACCTAAAGGCTAGCAAGCTTTGTGGGGCATCCGGTCCATGGTCCCAACAGGCTTCGGAAGATGGATTTGGTTCGAGAGATCGGGACAAATTTTATTAAGGACCAATTGCTTTGAATTGCTAAGGACCAATTTGCTTTGATGTGATGAGAACAAAGTTGACTTATGATCTTTGAGGACAAATTTGATGTGATGATGGTTTGATGTGTTGAAGACAAAGTTACTATGCTCTTTGAAGACAAATTTGATGTGATGAGGACAAATTCGAGCTTTGATTTGCGATGTGATGAGGACAAGTTACTTGCTTTGAGGACAAATTCGAGCTTTGATTTTTGGAGGACAAACTTGGGGCTTTGATGTGATGAGGAAGAATTTGGGGGCACTATTTGTATTGTGTCTTGGTGATAGACTAACGAATTTGGGATCTTTGATGTGATGAGGAAGAATTTGGGCATAGTGTTTGTAGAGAGACTTGGTGATAGGCTGAGTGTTCTTGGAATTGTCATTACGAGAGATTGAGAAGGTGAAATTTCAGTATGGAAGTTGAGGGCGAATAAGTGTGTTAGAAAAATAGGATGGATGTAGACAATTTGTGAACGATGTTTGGGATGGACAATTTGTGAACGATCATGTGGATTTGACAATATGTGAAGAATGAAGGATAGTTTATCATGGAATTATGTAAATTAGGTGGTTTTGATACATGATTTGGAGAAAGTACTTGATGGATATGGTCGAATTCAAATGTGATGAGAAGAATGAGAGTAGGCTGATATGCAAGAGTGTGAGACTAATATGGTTTGGGGAAATCGTGGGTGAGAGATTAGTTGAGATTAATTTTGAGACTGGGGTTGGGACTAATTCTTTCTTGAGTGTGGATTGAGATACCTTTCTTCAATTCAACCTTATTAGGAGACAATAATGAAAAACTAAGTACAAGTTATATACAATATGTACACTATGTCATGAATTTAATGACTATCCTTCATAAGGTTTCATCCAAGTGCCATTTATGAAGGGTAGAATTTCTCCTTCTAATGTGGAAAGTTGCATTGCACCCAAGAGTAGTTGAACCACTTTACAAGATCCTCCATATCTAAAGTTTCTTCTCCTTCTTGTTGGCGAGACTAGGTTGATACAAAAGTACCAAAGTGCCTTCTTGTAGTGATCATTTCCAAATATGTTGATCATGGTGCTCCTTCCTTTTTAGCTTATTAGTCTTTACATTGTCTCTTTCTCTCACTTTGAGTTCTTCTACTAGATGAATTCTGGAATGTTGTGCTTGCTTACTCCAATGAGCAACCTTTTCTGATCCTACCCTTACAGAGCCTTAAATGAATTCCAAAGGGGCTATAGCCTCAATGCCATAGAGTAAGTGGAAGGGTGTGTGCCCAATGGTTGCCTTGCATGCTGTTTTTAGGCCCAAAGGACTCTCAAGTATGCCATGGTAGTGGGCTATTGGTGAAACATCTTTTTAAGCAAGGTAATTAAAACCTTATTTGTGCTTTGACCACTAGCTCTAGGCTAATATGAGCATGACTTCTTAAGGAAATTTTGATACTTCATGAAAATAGTTTTCAAAGTTTTGTTGATGAAATGGGTACCTTGATCAGTGGTAACTTCAATTGGGTAGCCATATCTACAAAATATGTGCTCATAGAAGATTGATGCCAGTGTATCAAATGTGCAATCCACTGATGCAATGACCTTTGTCCACTTAGTAGCATAATCATTTGCTACCAATAAATATTTAGCCTTTGATGGGTGAGCGATTGGATATATGGGGCCTATAAAATTGAACCCCCATCTTTCAAAGGATTGCCATGCTATTAAAACTTTCAAAGGTCTATTGTTAAGTCTAGATGGTTTAGGACCACATAGTTGGCATATATCACAAGATTTCATCATCTGACATGCATCTCTGATTAGGTAGGGCTAGTAGAGTCCACTTTGGAGTACTTTTTGAGCACTGATATGACTTGGGTATAGACATGAAAGGGGTCCATTATGTGTAGACTCTAAAATTTCTTGGACTTCTTTAGGGTTACACACTTTCTAATTAGTCCATATGGTATGACCTTGAAGAGGTGTCCACCAATTAGAGTGAAGCTTCTACTTTTGATCAAGATTCTTTTCTTTTCTAATGATGTCATTTGGGAGGGACAAATTCAAGTAGACAAGAAATGGACTAATTCACAGTACCCTGAAGGGTAATTGGTTACATGGAAGAGATGGTGGTCTAGTAAATCATCATCGACTTCCTTGTCTCTACCTAGTACTTGTATTTTGGATAAGTGATCTTCCATTACATGATGTTTGCCAGGCCTTTGCACAACTTTAAAATCAAACTCTTAGAAAAAGCAACAACCATCTCCAAATCTATCCTACAATATTAAGCTTGTTGAGCAGATATTTTATTGGTTGGTGATTTGTGATTACCACAAAATGAATACCCAATAGTTCATTTCTAAACTTTCTTAAGGCAAATACTATGGCCAATGCTTCACTTTTTGTTGTGCTATAGTTATGTTCATTCTTGGTGAGAATTCTACTGGCATAATGAATTGGGTGATCTAATTTGTGCTCTTTTTGGGTTGTGCAATAATTGCTCCTACAACAATGGAGCTCGCATCTCACATGGAAAGTGACTTCCTAATCTAGAACAATGAAAATGGGAACACTCATCAACATCTTTTTGAGGACTTCAAATGCCTTTTCTTCCTCATGAGTCCATCAGAATTGGACTAACTTGTTAGTCTTGGAAATGGCCTTGCTACATCGACATACATCCTAATGAACTTCCTATGGTACCCAGTGTGTCCTAAGAAGCTTTGTACTTTTTTTGCAATAATAGGACATGTCATCCATATGATGGCCAAGAACGTATCTGGGATATGAGTTGTACCTTTTGAAGAGACCACATGCCCAAGAAGAGTTCCTTTAGTGACC
The DNA here is from genome assembly GCA_020310875.1 of Ceratopteris richardii. NCBI lineage: Eukaryota > Viridiplantae > Streptophyta > Polypodiopsida > Polypodiales > Pteridaceae > Ceratopteris > Ceratopteris richardii. The sequence continues at coordinate 103,391,667 of CM035437.1, forward strand.
AAAAAATGACATTTGTTTGGATTTGGCTTTAATCGTGCACTTCTACATAACTCGAATACTTACTATGTTTGAGAAAGGTGTTCTCTTAAATTTTCAATCAAAGATGAAAAATGTGCACCTTAAAGGGTAGAAAAATCATCCATAAAGGTTCTTAAAAATTTTAGAAGAAGTGGTCTAAAAATGGTGTAGACCACTTTGTTGAAGGAAGCAAGGGTATTACTTAGGACAAAGGCTATTTTTATGTATCCATATGTACCCCGTGGAGTGACAAAGGAATTCTTTGATTGTGTACATATATGTACCCCATGGAGTGACAAAGGCACTCTTTGATTGATAAGCACAAGTACTTGCTCCACTATTCCCAAGGCTGAACTCTACTTTGATCTACAACAGTTACAATAAAAGAGGCCTTCTTTATCATTTCTAAAACCAAAGAAATCATAGTATAGTGAGGCATTAGCTTAATGCTCGATCCTCCATCAATAGTTACTCCTATAAAATTCTTGCCTTGAATGGTCAAATGTGATTGTGGGACTTTTGGAGTTAGTAGTGGGTGTCTTACCTATCAAGATCATATTTGTCTGCACATGCATGTCACTAATTGTGATATGAGGGGGTGGAGGAAAAAACATCTCTATTGTACCTAATACATCGCTCCTAAATCTCTCACCCATATTGAGGAGATGATATAAAGATACCTGCTTGTAAGTGTCCTTTAGAAGATTCTCTGTGTTGACGATGGTGGGATCCACTTCTTGTCCTTTTGATGACTCTTATAGATCCCTTACTGTGTAAGCTTTATCCACCTCTTCCCCTGCTCCTCCGAAAAAATGAGTTTTCAAACTCGACTCGATTTCCTCTTCGAAATTGGTCTTGGATCTGTTTAGATCTTGTAACTTTTTTTTTAATCCCATGTGAGGACCCCAACATCTGCCTTGGTTGTGTGTATTTCCTGTAGTGATACCACATTTGCTAGAAGAGATTTTGATATGAAACTAATTTAATGGAGTGGGTTTAGTGGTATGTTTCCTCTTTCTTCCTTCTCTAGAACACATATGGAGACATTGTATTTTTGCTCTACTCTTTGTTTCATTAATGGTTATTATGAAATTGGAACCATAGGGCTACAAATTCAACTGAGATTGGTCTTATTATGTCGGTTGATCTAATTTTTGAAATTGGTCCAATTTTTGAACTGACCCAATTCTTAAAATTGGTAAGATTCTTGAAATCGATCGGATTTTTGAAATTGGTCAGGTTTTTGAAATTAGTAGGATCTCTAAAGTTGGTCGAATTTGTGAAATTATTATAAGAGGGTTCAATTCCAAAGTTGGGCTCTAACTGAACCACCAATCAACAATTCCCTCTAAGGTATTAGGGAAGAGAGCAAGGAAGGCATCTTGCCTATCATGGAGCCCTCAGCTCTTGCATATGAATAAGAATCTTCTCACATGGTCGCTAGGGTCATCATGGGAAGATCGTCTAAATATTGTGAAATTTATGTTAATCCTTGATAAAAGAGCTGATAAATCATCAACCATCCTTCTTCTATTGTTTTTTTGAGTAAGTATTTATTCGAAAGATGAAGATGAAGATGAAGACATAGTGGGCAGTGGTAGAGGGTTGGGAGGTATCCAAGGAGGTTTGTAGTGAACAGTCCTTCTATGGTAACTTTTGATGGGCATTTTGACAAGACCCAAAGATCTCCCTTTATGAGATCAGATATGAGTCATAGATTATGCCTTCTTTGTATGAACTCATAGAGAGGATGAGAATTTGGACTAAAAAGTTTTGACTAAAAATTGAACTATAACTTGGACTAAAAATTTGGACTAGACCTTGGGCTAAAAATTGGACCAAAAATTTAGACTAAAAAGTTGGACAAAATATTTGGATTAATTCTAAGAGAAAAATTAGACAAAAAAATTGAAACTAGATTTGTACTAATCAAAATTGATTCTTAGAGACCAAAACAACAAGGAATAAAGACAAAGATCAAGATGTGGCATGCTTAGAGGTACTTCTTATCACCTGAAGCTAGAATAGTAAAGAGAAGAATAGTAAAGAGGAAAATGCAAAGTAGAGGTTCCCACCAAACATTCCAAATTGAGCACCTATAAAGGAAATTCTTGTTCTTCTTGTGCTCAAGGTGGTTTCTTTTACTTAGTGCAGTATGCATTATGTGTATGCTTTGCACAAAACAACAAAGATACTATAAAGTGAAACAAGAACTGTCAAAATAAGAGTCACAGAAGCATTACTATATTAACATCAAGTATGGAAAGTATACAAGATACTCAATACAATGACAATGAAAGGAAGGAATGGCTACTAAGGGCAACTCCTAATGCAATCTGGGAACCTCCAATGCAGTGTTAAAGCATGCAAGCCAACCTCCAATGTACTATTAAAGCAGACAAGACAATCTCACGAAAGCATTCTAGAATCACTTTGCTTGTTTACTCTTTGTGACAGAGACTCTAGCCCAAAGCCTAGAGCTGAGCTACTCAAGCGAGTCACTATCGACTCAATTTACACAAGAATCCTTAGTCCTATATGTAATCTTCTTCTTTATGTGGTGTGACAAGCCCTATTGAAATCATTTCTTTATATAAGACACCTTTGCCAGACAGTTACTCCACTAGTCTGTTACCTCCACTACTTTGCATTTTTTTGGCATTCTGTCAAGTTCGTTGATCTTCCAAATCTAGTAATATAGTCTCCACCCTCTTTCTTTTCTTGACCTCTTTTGGTGGGACCTTAGCTTGTAGTGTCTTATCTAGACTAGTTATCCCACTTATTGTTGCTCTGAATAATTTAGACCACAAATCACCATAGTCTTTGTCTTGGATGAATTTGTGTTTTGGATGGATTTGAGAAATTGGCCTTTGAGAACAACTTGGAAATTAGACCATAAGACCAATTCTAGGGAAATTAGTACATGATATCAATTTCGGTTAAATTTGTCTCTTCTACCTTGACTTACACTAGTGAGACCAATTTTCGAGAAATTGGTCTCCTTTCTAGATTAGATCAATTATGGGAAAATTGATATCTCCTCTAGAATTAGACTAGAATTAGAGTGAGAATATAAGAATGCGTATCATAATTTTGCAAGAAATTCCAAGTTGTATGCTCTAGGGAAATCGTCCTTGGGAAGTTGATAAAAATTGGGCTTAGAGCACATACTTTGCTGACATACAATTGTCTAAGACTTATAAAGGGGATCCCAAGAGAAGAATCCTTGCAAAGGAGTGAAAAAAGGGAGGATAATTTACTCATGATTCCTTTGATTTTCAAGACAATTTCTTGGTGGAAAAGAGCTCAAAAGCTAACTTTTCATAGTTTCTTGAGGAATCAATAGTCGAAGAGCGAGGGAAGAAGTTCAACCCAAGAAGAATTTCAAAAGAGGGGGGGTCGGTAGTGAAGTTGGGGGGGCTTTCTCAGATAGAAAATTTGGATAATGGAACGGAGCAATCTCCAAAGCATCCACGTTCAAGGGCTTCATTTCACCCAATGTGTTGTTGTTGGTGGTTTTATGTTTTGTGTAACTATCATTTTGGTCCATTTGTCAACTATATGATTTGAAGAGATAGAGAGAATTTCTGGCAGAGATAGAGAGAATTTCTGGCAGAGAGAAAATTGCTTTCGTTAAGTGTTCATTTTAGGTGTTTCCCAAGTGGATGCACACATCTCACATACCTTGAATAAACATTGTGTATCTATTCAAGTTTTTTTGCAAGTTCCTCCACCATGTGGTGGTAACTGATCTTCAGGAAGACTTAGAAGTGATTGGGCCTCGTTGTCATTTTGTATAATACATGACAAGGTGTTTAGCTTGAGTAAATTTCCTCCTAGGAAGTGACTCGACTACCTAATGAATTAAGTGGCTAGAATGTTGACTGTTAGACTACCATGGGAGCACAATTCAACCAAATGTTTGTGCTACCTATTTTGTTAGAGAACATTGAGGGGGGGTTCTTTCCTTGAAGCCCCTGTTTGATTCAAAACTGCTTGCCTACGAGGGAATTCGAAGAAGGTTTTCTTCCGTGAGGGACAATGGTTTTGGAGGGGGTGCTCCATTGCAAGGGGGGGAGATTAAACCAAGGGGGAATCGCATGCTTGATTGAGGAGGTGAGAGGAAAAGCCAATGGTTTTTGTTTGTTTTCATTGTGTGGAGAATCACGTAGGGCTTCTTAGTGGGCAGAGAGAGAGGGTGATTGTGTGAGTATTTGAGTGATTCGGTGGCAAAAAAAGCATGTGAGAGTGTGTTTTGCGCTGCGGGCATGTATGTGCGGAGTGAAGATGAGCATGAGGGCTTGAGGGTATGAGTGGAAGAAAAGCAAAAGAGAGAGTGTGACAGAGGGAGAGAAGAAGAGAGAAAGTGTGTCAAGAACGAAGGTGTGTGTGTGTGTGTGTGAAAGTGTATGTGAGTGTAGGTGTATGTATGAGAGTTTGATAGAGTATGTATGAGAGTTTGATAGAGAGCGAGTAGGTGTGCAGAGGCATGGCCAAAAAAAAAGAGAAAGTGTAAGAGAAGGGAAGAGATGGAGAAAAAGAGTGAATCCCACCACAAAGATGAAAACATGTGTTTTAAAGCTAGAACATGAAGATTGAGGGTATGCCTACAATATTTTTGTATATAGCTTCATTTTCAAGGACAAAAGCATGTATGTGATACGTGTCTATGTTATGGATATGAGTCTGAATATATATATATATATATATATATATATATATATATATATATATATATATATATATATATATATATATATATATATATATATATATATGTATGTGTGTGTGTGTGTATGTATGTATGTATGTATGTATGTATATATATATATATATATATATATATATATATATATATATATATATATATATATATATATATATATATATATGTGTATATATATATATATATGTGTGTGTGTGTGTGTGTGTGTGCGTGTGTGTGTGTGTATGTATGTATGTATATATATATATATATATATATATATATATATATATATATATATATATATATATATATATATATATATATATATATATATATATATATATATATATATATGTGTGTGTGTGTGTATGTATATGTGTGTGTATTTGTATGTACATGTGTGTATATGTGTATATGTGCACGCATGTGTGTGTATGCATGTGTGTGTATGTATGCATGTGAGTGTATGTACATGTATGTGTTTGTATGTATATATGTGTGTATGTGTGTGTATATGTGTGTATGGATATGTGTGTATGTGTATGTGAGTGTATGCATGTGTATGTATGTGTGTATGTGTGTGTGTATGTGTGTATGTGTGTGTATGTATGTGTGTATGTGAGTGTATGTGTGTGTATACATGTATGTGTGTCTATGTATGCATGTGTATGTATGTGTGTATGTATGAGTGTATGTGAGTGTATGTGTGTGTCTATGTATGCATATGTGTACATACCTAAATCTGTGTGTGTATGTGTGCTCCTCTCTCTCCCCCCCTTCTCTCTTTCTCACTCTCAAGCTCTCTCATATTAGATCCTGGCACAATGTGCGAGGAGAATTTGTAATTTTCTTTTTGTAATTTCAAGAAATCACTTATGCACTTTTGTGTCACAAATAGTTTGCCAACATTGCTCCTCCGCGATGCTATCAGTGATATTTAATATTAATGTCATTTAAGTTATGACGATCGTCGCTTACATGATTGGATCTTTTTTTTCTTGTAGCGTTGTTTATGTGATGCTCAATAAAAATAGCATCCCATAAGTGACGCTACCCGCTTTTGTTTTTTAATTGGGGTTGTCACTATGCCCCTTTAGGTCTTGTAGTGCATACATACACAAATACATACATGCTTACATACACACATACTTACATACAAACACACATACATAACACATGGAAAGACATAAACACACACACTTATAAGCACACATACATATACACACATACACTCACATACTTGCACACATATACATACATTCATACATACACACATACAGACATATACATAAACACACACAAATATGTACATACACGCATCTACTTAAATACACACACAAACATATGCACATACATGCATATGGAATGTCTTTTTGTAGGTACAATGCATTTTTGCAAGTAGAGTATCTTTCTCAAGTGGAAAGTTTTTTGTAGGTTATGGCTTAATACTAACCTTTTTTGCTTATAGCCTGTGAGCTTTTTTTTCTTATGGCCTATGCTCCTTCTTTGATTATGACCTGGGAGTTTTATGGTTATCTTTGCTGATTTCCCTATACTAGGGGAAATGTTGCCAAACTTTTTCTTGCAGCATGACATTATATATGAAAATTATACACACTAAACACACACATAAAAACACATAAAGATACACCAATAGACACACACACACACATACACACATAAACATACGCACATAGACAGACACACATACACATGCTTACATACATACACACATACTTACACAAATACACACATGCTCACATACACAAATACTTACATACAACACATACACATGCACACAAAAAGACATAAACATGTACATACACACACATATATACACAAACACACATACACTCACATACTTGCACACATATACATACATACACACACATATGCATACATGCACACATACTTACATACATACATCAACACATGCACACAAAAAAAACATACACACGTACACATGCACAGATACACATCCTTACATACACACATACACACATATACATGAATATGTATTTTTTTTTCATATGAAATGTTTTTGTAGGTACAATGCATCTTTGCAAGTACAATGTCTTTTGCAGGGATAAAGTATTTTCGTAGATTATCACTTGAGAACCTTTTTTACTTATGGGCTCCAAGCCTTCCTTGCTTATGGCTTGTGACATGCGTACATACTACATACATGCATGCATATAAACTTACTTACACACTTACTTACTTACATACATAATACATACATACATACATACATACATGTAGAGATTTATGTAAATATATGAATCTAAACACATTAACATTTAGGATTGTATATATATATCAGTATACATACATAAAAAAATAAAAAAATAGCATTTAGGTATGCATGTTAGTATATGTATGTAAACACATTAAAATTTAGGGTTCAAGTATATATATTAGTATACATATGTAAACAAATAGAAAAGTAGGGTTTATGAATCTATATTAGTATACATACATAAATAGATAAAAATGAAGATCTATCGATTTATATTAGTATATATACATAAGCAATTTAAAATGTAGTGTTTCATGATATATATTAGTAGATATTCAAAAAGAGAGTAAAATATTACAGTTTTAGGATTTGTATACTATATGCACATAAACAACTTAAAGATTTTAGGATATATATTACTATATATAGAGAAACAAAAAAAATTACGGTTTAGGGATTTACATTACTATCTACACATAAACACATTAAAATTTAGGGTTTTATAATAATAATAGTATACATACATAAACAAATAAAAAATTAGGGTTTATGGATTTATATTGTTATATGTATATAAAACACATTTAAATTTAGGGTGTTAGGATATATATTAGTATACATACATAAATATATTAAAAAATTAGAAAGTATTATCAATAGGAAATGAAATGCCACCATCCAGAATAGATGTAGAGAATTTACTCACATCAATAGGCATGGACTACAACAAGACCCACACATGTCCAAATCATTGTATTTTCTATGGAAGGGAATTCCTACGTCATCAAGCATGTCCCAAATGTGGATAAAAATGATACCAACAAGATTCACTTGGAAAGTTTGTGTTAACAAAAGTTTTATAGCATTTTCCTACAATGGCTAGAATAAAGAGTATGTTTTGATGCCCCTCTATAGTAGATTTGATGCAATGCCATGCATCAAACACATCTACGGATGATATACATTGTGTCCTTGTAGACTCCAAGGAATGGAAACATATTGAAAACCAATGGCCTCACTTTAAAATTGAGCTTTCAAATTTACAATTAGGTTTAGCTATGGATGGAGTGAATTCTTATGGATTAAAACATTCTTTATGGATTACATGAAATGTGTGCTTAGTGAATTACAACATTCCACCATGTCTCATGATCAAGAGAGGAAATTTGATGTTTTCAGATCCATTATATTAGGGAAATGAAAAATGAAAAATATGGATTTTTACTTAGCACCTTTGATTGAAAAGATTCAAGAATTATGGGAAGGGATTGATATATTAGATGCATCACAAGTTCCTTCACAAAGAAAGGTTAAAGTACAAGGTATTAGACCATGCATGATTGGCATAAATATGGTAAATGTTTATGATTTTTTTTTTAAATATAATGCATGTCCAATGTGTATTACTTCATTAGACACTCAATGGTCTAAATCTCGAAATTAGGTGATATATCATAGTGCTACCCATTATCTTCCACATGGCCATCATTTACATGATGGAGAATTGGGTTAGATGGAAAATGTTTGTTTGCACGTATGAGAATGGCATAATATGTGGGAGAGAAGTGAAGGTTCAACTATTTTGATGATGAAAAGACTATTTATTTTGCATTCACTTCCATACTAGGATACATTATTGATAAACCACTTCATCGATCTCATGCATGTTTTCAAGAATATAGGTGAGTTTCTTCCGAAAACGATCACAAGACAAAGAGATACCTATGGAAAAAGAGAGGATCTAAAATGAATTTGTAAATGACCACTTATGGTGTATTATGGATAGTAATGAAATTCCACAATCACCATGGGTTTTGTAGAGAGAGGAATTACAAAGAGTGAAATCTTGAGATTCCAAGTATTATATTCAAATTTTTTTATTTTATTAGATGGATTTATTCTAAGGAGATAAATTAACAATAACTGCAAAGGATCATCTGAATTCAATTGAAATCATATGCCTTGTAGAAAAATATTTACCCATAATTTTTTTTATCATTTAGGTACACCATATAATAGATGATTTTGCAATTGCAAGAACTATGAATTTTCTTTTTAGAGAATTTAACAAAGTCTTTAAAAGGATTTGTGCATCAAAATGCTCAACTTTAAGGAAGTATGGAAGAAGGTTGGTTAGTACAAGAGACATTAGTATTAACAACATAATTCCTATTGGTATCAAATTCAAAGATGCCACATTTACGTTCTAAAGAAGAAGATACAAAAGTATTTAGAGAGGAAGCACAAGGTATAGGCATCGAATGAAAAATGGATGCAAGATTACAATTAGAAATAATGAAATATGTTTTGTTAAATGAAAGCCCAATGCAAAAATGGCTCCATCTATATGAAGAAGAGAAGAAGCAGTGTAAAGAAAATCGACTTCTTTTTTTACGTGATCAAGAAATAAGAGCATTGTCTTATTCAGATCACTTACTATATTACTTGATATTCCAACTAGTGAATGGCTTCAAGTAGCCATCACTAAAGCTCATGCATCAGCCCAAGTCAGATCTAACGATGAAGACAAGATATTTTTTGGGATGTGATTAAAGGTATCATAGATACAATGCATTATGGTCATATGAAAAAAAAAACTGACTTGAGTAGAGAGATAAATGTTGTACCACTATGGATTGTGGTTTACTTGTGAGCGTCAAGTATTTGAAGATCATGATATATCAAAAACTATACTTGATTCGGATATAATGTCTCCTTCAAATAGCATGCTGCATGATTTTATATGGAACCTACTCTTCAACAAGCACATGAGGATATTGAAGAAGCCTAGGAAGAGGATCCTAGAGTAGAAGATGATACAAATTTGGTATCCATAGAGATGATAACATAATTTTGAGATTGGGATTGGATCTAGATCAAGAAGTGGAGAGAGATCTATATGATCAGTATACATGAAACATATCCATAGTATCGTGATGATTTTGGTATTTGCAGGTTCATGTTGTATAGACCTCTACATACAGAGGTTTGATCAAGCTTACATAGACCTACACAAGCTTTGAAAAAACAAAATATCATTGTATAATTTTCCATGGCCATAGTGATGGCGTTATCGATGAGTATAGAAACATTTTTTTATTTTTCATTTTTTAACTAAAAAATGACATTTTCTTGCCCTAATTTTCGACCAACATACTAACCACTATTATGGGTTCAGGGCACATGATGCATATTTAGAATAATATTAAGACTATTATATTGATGTCCCTTTCCAGAGTTATCTTGACATGCATTGCAATGCTTGTATGCATATCGATGTTTTCATAGTGAAAAGAATTTCATTGTGGCATGTGATGTTTGCAGTTGAAGTAAACATTGAGAAAATGATAGTACGTGGGAGAGAAGTGATTGGATTAGATGGCTTTCTTCTAAGGAGGTAATTAAACAATCTATTGCAAAACCTCATCTGAATTCCATTGAAATTGTATGCCTTATAGAGAAATATTTACCCATACATTTTTTATCATTGAGGTAAACTTGTTTTACATATAGTAGATGATGTTAAAACTAATTGTCCATAAAAGAGCATTTTACAAAAACTTTAAAAGGATTTGTGCATCAAAATGCTCAATTTAAAGGAAGTGTGGTAGAACGTTGGCTATTGCAAGAGACATTAGTATTAACAATAGAATATCTATCAGTATTAGATTTGAAGATGCCACATTTATGTTTCTTAGAAGAAGATCCAAAAGTATCTGGAGAAGAAGCACAAGTTATAGGCACTAAAACAAAAACTGATGTAGGATTAAAATCCAAAATAATGAAGTATGTTGTATTAAATGCAAGCCCAATGAAAAAATGGTTCCATCTATATGGAAAATGTTGAAAGTTATGGAACTTTTCCAAGCTCCAATCATGTGGATTGACACATATGCACCTCTCATTAATTACCTCTTCATCATTTATGTATTTTTTGTAAGCCCAAAATGAAGCTAGGCTCTAAAAATATAAAGGGCACACTCATAACCTTAAAGTAGAGTGTTGAACTAAAAAGGACAAATGTATTTATGGCTTAGATAAAAGTCAAAATATGATAAGAGAGATGGAATACTAAAAATAAGCCATGATACCCAAGGCAATGGAAGGACAATAGACAAGAAGTGAAAGCTCAAGAGGTGAGAGAAGATGCAAGGGTAGATGAAAAGTCCCATGCCCGTACCTCTATATATAGAAGTCATTTGAATGTGAAAATTTGGGGAGATGACAAGGAGATGGTATAGAAGCGTATGCTGGTCATTCTCTCACCAATGGATATCAAAAGCTACCTCATTTGGATGCTACAAGGCACATAGGTATTGCAGCCACATACCTTTGTTGTACACAACCACCTTGTGAAGGTGATATCTCTCTATATACTTAACTAGTTAATGCAAATGATATCCTTTTGGAAATCTTACCTCTCATACTCTCTTTAGCCCAAATATTGCTATAAGAAGGTTCTCGAATAGTGACAGGGAACATTTCTTGTGAACCTTAGTTTTTTGCTTAACCTGAGTTGATAGGTAGTCTATCTTTAGATAGTTGATTGCCTAATTATGTGAACTCCAAATGGAGTGTTCTATAGCTTCTTAGAAAGCTAAGAGAGTCTTATATATGTGGACTAAGTTTTAGAGCTATTGGAGCTTTGAGTTGTGATTGAATCACATTTTTGTAAGCATGTGTCTTATAGGGCAGATTCTAGAAGAGGTTCTCTAACTTTTGCTGTGTACATTAGAGTCAAGTTTCTCCACATTTTGGTATCAGAGCTTTGGTTGAAAACCATTGGGATTGGAGGCCATGGTTGCATAAAGAGATCTTGAAGAAGATGCAGAGATGACAAAGGAAAGCTTGGAGCTATGAGCTAATGGAGTATGCAACACTTAAGTGCTATGGAGGTGAAGCTTTTGTATGTAAGACAATTTTGTTGCTTTATGTTATTTGAAGTGATACAATCTTTTTTCCTACTCTCTAGTACATATGTGGATCATTGAATCTTGTTATACATGATACTAATCACTTTAATGATGATGAATGGCAAGCCTTGATAAGTGCAAGAGGCACCATTGTTCACATTCAGAATTTCTTGTGTTTTCTTGTAGGAGATGAAGAAAGATTGGAAGATGTGGAAGCTATGAATGGTTTAGATGAAGAGGAACTCATGAAAGAGTTCATGTATGATCAGCCCATTATTGATTTTTCAGGTATAAAATTAGTCATGAAGCACGAAGAAAAGATTATGAAGCAAGGGGGAGTTAGCTTGCAAGGATTCAAAGATGCAAGAAGAGTCCAAAGAAGACAAAATGGAGCCAAAATGAATTTTATATTTGCAAGAGAATTAGACACTATCAAAGAAAGAGTATGAGTAGCCACAAAAGTTAATTTCAAATCACTAGGAGGAGGCAACTCTATGGATGGAGTTCTTTGAAGCCAAAGGAGCAGCCATGATGCAAAAGAAGTCATGAAGACAAGTTGGAAGAAAGCATGACAACCATGATGATGTTAAAAGGAGATGCAAAGATTGCAACCATAGACAAAGACAAAGACAATCCAAAGACAAAGGAGGATCAAAGCAAAGCATGCAAGCCTAGAAGGAATGAAGACATGAAGCCATGAAGGTACAAAGAGAGGACAAACAATGAAGAGGGTGAAGCAACAAAGGTATGAGGTGATCTCATTTGATTGTAAACGTTTGTATGAAGCATGTTTATGCGAGGGATTGAAGAAGAGATCTTGCTAATAGCCAAGGAAGTAAGGATGAAGTTGAAGGAAGCCAAAGAAGCTCCAAAGCAAAGAAGAGAGATCACCCACCTATCAAGCAAATGGCAATCAAAGCAAAGATGAAGAGGACAAGAATTGGAGAGTAGCATGGACTCCCAATTGTAGCTTGAGGAGGAGTGTTGAAAGTTATGGAACTTGTGCAAGCTCCAATTCTGAGGCTTGACATATAATCACCTCTCATTAATTACCTCTTCATCATTTATGTATTTGTTGAAAGCCCAAAATGAAGATAGGCCCTAAAAATATGAAGGGCACAATCATAACCTTAAAGTAGAGTGTTGAATTAAAAAGGACAAATGTATTTATGGCTTAGATAAAAGACAAAATATGATAATAGAGATGGAATACTAAAAAAACATCGTGAACTTATCCATATGGAGTGATTTGGAGCACCACAATTCACCCAAGGCAATGGAAGAACAAAGGACAAGAACTGAAAGGTCAAGAGGAGAGAGAAGATGTAAGGGTAGATGAAAAGTCCCATGCCCATACCTCTATATATAGAAGTCATTTGAATGTGAAAATTTGTGGAGATGACAAGGAGATGGTGTAGAAGCATATGGTGGTCATTCTATCACCAATTTATATCAGAAGATACCTAATTTGGATGCTACAAGGCACATAGGTATTCCAACTGCATACCTTTTTTGTACACATCCACCTTGTGAAGGTGATATCTCTATATGTACTTATCCATTTAATGCACATGATATCTTGTTGGAAAGCGTATCTTGCATAATCTTGGTATTGCAAATATATCTATTAGATGATTCTCTAGTAGTGAGTGGGAACATTTCTTGTGAACCTCAGTTTTATGCTTAACTTGAGTTGACAAGTAGTCTATCTTTAGATAGTGGATTGCCTAATTATATGAACTCCAAATGGAGTGTTCTATAGCTTTCTAGCAATCTAACATAGTCTACTATTTGTGGACCAAATTTTAGATCCATTGGATCTCTGAGTTGTGATTGAATCAGGCTTTAGTAAGCACGTGTCTTATAGGGCAGATTCTAGAAGAGGTTTTCTAACTTCTGCTATGTATATTGGAGTCAATTTTCTCCATAGAAAAGAGAATAAGCAAGGAAAGGAAGATTGATATCTTTTTTGACATGATCGAATAACAAGAGCATTGCCTTATCTAGATCACTTAACGACATTACCTAATTATCCAACTAGGGAACGGAATCAAGTAGTCATTTTGAAGCTCCTGCATCAGTTCAAGTCATATATGACGATGAAGATGAGCTACTTTTGGAATGTAATTGGAGGGATCATCGATCAATGCATTATGGTCATATGGAAGACATTTCAAAACTAAGCAGACCAATAAAGGTTGTTCCACTATGAATTGTGGTATACTTGTGAGCTTCATACAAACAAGTAGAGAAAGTGCATGAGAAAAAAATTAACAGATATGTAATTTTCATTGTTGTGATAATTGGTATCCAAAATGCAACTATAAAAAAATATCATAGTTGATTTGTATAAATAGATTTAATAAAATTTTGGTTTGATGATTGTAATATGTATGTGTGTCCTGGACAATGTCAACAATTAGTTTCTCTACTAGATAATGTTGATATATATTGATGTCCGTTTCCATGATTATTTCCATGTGTATTGCAATGCCCATATGTATATCATTGTTTTCATAGACACATATATTTTGGTGTGTGATGTTTGTGATTGAAAACATGGAAAACGACGATTTTCTTGTAGAGAAGGAGCTTTTTCTGAGTTCATCTTATTGAAATTTCCTTCCTACACTTTCTTCTAGAGGTTCTCATGCCATGATGCCTCAAGATTCGGGTTGTTGGAGTGTGTATAACAATTATATCTAGATGGAAACAAAGAAGCCCCAACTTGAGGTATGTCTAGATCTCTTATTCATCTTCCCTATGGTCATCTCTAAGGGTAGCACCTTGTTGGGAGATCTCAACCTACTATGTGAACTAGAACCTCTCTTTCTCCACTTGCTAAGGGCTCTTGTGGAGAAGGCTCCTTAGAATGAGGCATCAGGTCCCTCATGATCACATTTTCAACATAAGGATCATGTGGTCTAGTGAAATGCATACAAGTTTTCATTTCCATATGGTCATTTATTGTTATGGAATTGTGAGACCTGAATTTGACCTTGATCCAAACTTTGTGCTTGGTAATGTTTTCCCATAGAGTATTAATTTGGTTCTACTCTATAGGCATCATAACAAAAGTCATAACTATTAAATATCAAGTCTCAACCATCCAAAAGGACTCATCCACAAGTTTTGCTAGTGGACCAATAAAAAGGGAGGACCCAAAGTTGTGGATTCAAGTTAGGAGCTCCACCAAATTCAATCAAATTCAAATCTCATAAATTACCCACCAAAAAGTGCACCTACACTGATTGGTGGGTGGTTAGCTAGATTTTAGGAGAAGTAAAAGCTTTAGATAATCACCATTCCACATTTTTTTCTTGTTCTATGCATTCCAGGAATTTCCCACTTAGTTTAGTGAAGCCCTAAAGTCCAGCAAGCAACCACTTTGCATGCTTATCTCATTTTTGTTGAAAATTATGGAACATGTGCAAGCTCCAATTGTGAGGCTTGACACATACTCACCTCTCATTTATTACCTCTTCATCATTTATGTAAGCCCAAAATGAAGCTAGACCCTAAAAATATAAAGGGTACACTCATGAGCTTAAAAATGAGTGTTGAATTAAAAAGGGAAAATGTATTTATGGCTTATATAAAAGACAAAATATGAATACAGGGATGGAAGACTCAAAAAAATTTGTGACCTTATCCACATGGAGTGATGTGGAGCACCAAAAGCCACCCAAGCAAATGGAATGAAAAAGGACATGTAATGAAAGGTCAAGAGGTGAGAGAAGATGCAAGGGTATGTGAAAAGTCCCATGCCCATACCTCTATATATAGAGGTCATTTGAATATGGAAATTGTGGAGATGAAAAGGAGATAGCGTAGAAGCATATGCTGGTCATTCCCTCACCAATGGAGATAAGAAGGTACCTCATTTCTATGCTACAAGGCACAAAGGTATTCCAACCGCATACCTTTTTCTCTACACAGTCACCTTGTAAAGGTCATATCTCTCTATGTACTTATCCAATTAACACATATGATATCTTGTTGGAAATATTATCTCTCATACTCTCTATATCGCAAATATCTCTATCAGATCAATCTCCAATAGTTACTGGGAACATTTCTTGTGAACCTCAATTTTTTGCTTAACTTGAGATGATAGGTAGTATAACTTTGTGCAATCGTTTACCTGGTCAAATGAACTCCAAATGTTTCTATAGCTTGTTATAAAGCTATAAGTTTCTATTGTGTATGGACCAATTTTCTGAGCCATTGGATCTCTGAGGTGTGACAGAAGTAGGTTTTCGTAAGCATGTGTCTTATAGGGCGGATTCTAGAAGAGGTTCTCTAACTTCTGCTACGTGTTTTGGAGTGAAATTTCTCCACATTTTGGTATCAGAGCTTTGGTTGCAGAGAATTGGGAGTGGAGCCCATGGATACACAAAGAGATCTTGAAGAACATGCAGAGATGACAAAGAAAAGCTTGGAGCTATGAGCTAATGGAGTATGCAACACTCATGTGCTATGGAGATAAAGCTTGCACATGTAAGAAATTTTGTTGCTTTATGCTATTATAAGTGATACACTCTCTTGTCCTAATCTCTACTATAGATTCTTGATCATTGAGTCATGCTATAAGTGATACTAATCACTTGAATGAGGATTTATGAGCAGCCTATAGAAGAAGATGAAGATTCAAGCAAAGAATCTTGGATGTGCAACTACATAGAGTTGCATATGAGCAATGTATGCATGTTTGAGGTATTGCACTCAATTGAATGAAGTGCAAGATTATATTATGCACATGGCTGAAGTTTAAAGCTTATATGTAAGCTTGTTGAAAGCATTATATGCTTATGCATTTGGAGATGTCTATGTATGCATGCTTATGAAGTTTATGAATGCCAATTTTGGACAGCCATGCTTAGGCTGAATATAAGTTGAATTTAGAGATGATGATTGATTTCGATCATGCAAGAATGTATGCAATTTTGACCATGATAATATATACACATGTTTGATAATGTGTGGATGAGCATGAGGGCATTTTATAAATCCTATACAGGCTGAAATTTTGCAGGTCTATGTAGCCATATTAATTGGCATAAAGTGAGCTGAATATATGCTCAAATGATTTGAATACATGGTTATGTGGATTTGTTAGCATGATATTGAAGCATGAAAGGTTGTTCATGTTCAGCCATAGATGAGCTGAAAGAATGCATGTGTGGATACCATGAATATTGGTAAGATGCAAGGCTGCCATGTATGAAATTTGTGGATGTATCTTGTTGTGGAATCCATTGAGGTAAATTTTGCAAAAGAAACTTTGTATGCTTATGTTATGATAACTAAAATAATTTGATTCTTGAGTTTAGATACATCAAATTAATGCAATGCTCCTATTTGAGAAGCCAAAGCCAAGATGGGAAAAGCTTGGAGCCAAAGTGAAGGAAGGAGCCCAAGCTACACGTTTGTCAAGTACATGAAGGTTTGAAGATTTGAAGATTAGAACCCAAGTTGAAGGTGGCCAAGGCAAGGATGCCCATTTGAAGACTCTTAAAGAGTGCAAGGAGTATAAGACTCCAAGATAAGGGCTACCATGAAGTGTTGAAGACTCAATGAGGACTTGAAGACACTCCCCAAGGTTCAAGGAGCACAAGCAAAGTGCAAGGTAGAAGTGTCACTCATGCAAAGTGTGACATGTTGGCTAAAGAAAGAGAGGTAAAGAAGTGCATTTGCAAATAAGGTATGAAGTAAAGGGTAAGAAAAATCCACATTGTGTGGTGGTAAGTTCCAAGCATAAATCATGTGAATGTATTGTGAAAGTGTGAGGCTAGTAAGACCACCAAAGATAGTGGAAAGCCTATGGAAAGTAAGACCATTCCAAGAGAGAGGACAACAAGAAAGAGAGTGAAGCAACAAAGGTACATGAAGCCAAGGTGATCTCATTTAATTGTAAAAGTTTGTATGAAGCATGTTCCTTGATAAGGATTGAAGAAGAGCTCTTGCAAAAGCCAAAAGAACCAAGGATGAAGCTGAAGAGAAGCCAAAGAAGCTTCAAAGCAAAGAAGGAAGATCAGCAACCTATCGAAAGAAGAGATACAAGGGCAAAAGAAGCAAAAGGTCAAGAGGACAAGAATTGGAGAGTAGCATGGACTCCCAAGAGTGTTGAAAATTATGGAACATGTGCAAGCTCCAATTGTGAGGCTTGACACATACTCACCTCTCATTTATTACCTCTTCATCATTTATGTATTTGATGTAAGCCCAAAATGAAGCTAGACCCTAAAAATATAAACGGTACACTCATAAGCTTAAAAAGGAGTGTTGAATTAAAAAAGAAAAATGTATTTATGGCTTAGATAAAAGCCAAAATATGAATAGAGAGATGGAAGACTCAAAGAAAGTCGTGACCTTATCCACATGGAGTGATGTGGAGTACCAAAAGCCACCCAAGCAAATGGAAGGACAAAGGACATGTAGTGAAAGGTCAAGAGGTGAGAGAAGATGCAAGGGTAGGTGAAAAGTCCCATGCCCATACCTCTATATATAGAAGTCATTTGAATGTGGAAATTTGTGGAGATGACAAGGAGATGGTGTAGAAGCATATGCTAGTCATTCTCTCACCAATGGAGATTAGAAGGTACCTCATTTCTATGCTACAAAGTACAGAGGTATTCCAACCGCATACCTTTTTCTCTACATAGTCACCTTGTAAAGGTCATATCCCTCTATTTAGTTATCCAATTAATGCATATGATCTTGTTGGAAAGATTATCTCTCATTCTCTTTGTATCTCAAATATCTCTGTCAGATGATTCTCCAATAGTTACTGGGAACATTTCTTGTGAACCTCAGTTTTCTGCTTACCTTGAGGTGACAGGTGGTATAACTTTGTGCAATCGGTTACCTGGTCAAATGAACTCCAAATGGAGTGTTCTATAGCTTGTTAGAAAGCTATACGTGTCTGCTGTGTGTGGACCTTTTTCAAAGCCACTAGATCTCCGAGTTGTGACTCAATCAGGTTTTAGTAAGCATGTGTCTTACAGGGTAGATTCTAGAAGAGGTTCTCTAACTTCCGATACGTGTATTGGAGTGTATTGGAGTGAAATTTCTCCACAATTTGCTCATGTTTTTTCTCCTCTCTATCTAGTGGTGTAGGTAGGCTTTCACAATTATGTTTGTAACAGATTCTGGAGCATTGTTTGCTTTCTCATTGTACTAATTTTCATTCATTTCAAGCTTCATTTGGTCGCTCATATAGTTTCCCAAAGTGTGCAAAAGTTTCAAGTTCTTTTATTGAGTGAGTGAACTATTGTGATGGTGATGCACCACGATGGAATCTCCTTCTCAAGTGCTCCATGATGATGCTCTCATAGTAGAAAATTGAGCTCTAAATGTTACACATTATGTTAACTATATTTAGTGTCAATTTTTTGCACTAACATGTCTTCATGGTGTAGGATAGATGGTTGATTGCAGGTATTTTGAAACGGAAGAGTAGGTGTTATTAATGATGGACTCCACTCAAATGAGCATGAAATGGATTGATTGTAGGATACTCATAGCATGTTTATTCCGAGCTGGTGTTCAAATGTTTGAGCAAATGTAAACTGAGGGGACCTGTCCAAATGAGGGACCATATGAAGGTGAAAGACTTTTTGTGCACTTGCTTGAAGAGAATCTAGTTTTGGGCAATGGCTTAATTGACATTTAGGCTTCGCAAAACATAATCTTGGAATGGAGGCATTGAAGTGTTTTGACTGCTTGCAAGATGATGGGTTTCACCCTAATGATGTTACATATGTTGTACTCTAAATGCATGTGGTAATATCAAGCATGACAAAAGGGTATGGAAATTTAGGCAAAGGACAGAGAAGGATGTGGATGCTTGGAATGCATTAATTGTTGTCTATGGGATACATGGATGTGTTGATGTCATAGTTCAACGCGTCAAGGAAATGGAAGTTGACAAGTGTTTTCACCAAATTGGTGACATATGTTCTCTTTCGAGGGCCTACATAGCCACTGAGGTGCTAGTTGAGACTTGGATAGAAGATTTGTCTGAGGTTGATGCTACCATCGGAAGTGGCTTGATTGATGTTCATGCTAAATATGGGCTAATGTAAAAGGCAATTAAAGTGGCTGACAAATCTCCTTCTCAGGATATTGTGGCTCGAAGTACATTAATCACAATATGAGTATGTGTAGAGAATGGTTGTACTAAAAAAGCACCGTGTTATTTTTAAAACAATTGCAATGTGAAGATGTGGAGGGAGATTTTTGGGTAAGCTTAATTCCTTGGAAGGGCTCTATCAAGAGCTATAAGAGTGGCACGTGGGGAAGATGTCCTCAAGGGGGGTTATGGCCCCTAAATGCATGGGTGGTGGAGATTTTTGGAACCTCTATTTTTGGGGGGTTGTTGGGGGCTGTCAAAGAGAGAAAAGAAAAAGACATGGACTCTCAATAAGGGGGGTTCTTCTTCGTGTCAGGGAGTCACTTCCACTCTTGCAGGGAGTTTTGGGGGTGTGTCTGTGCAGGTACCGAGAAGAACAAGGGGGGGCCTGCTGCTCTCGCCTTGGAACACAGAAGAGTAGGGAGGTAGCTGGAAACAGGAAGGGGAGCTTGCTCGTTGTAGGAGGGTAGTTGCAATGGGCTGCTTCCATTGCTGCTCCTTCATAAAGCTTTGCACATTTCGTGCGAGAGAGAAGCTCCATACATACAATCTAGAGTTGCCTATTCTCTTTCTTTCTCTTATTCTGCAGAAGTACACTGCATTTCCCCATTCTCTTCTGAGATATCTAGATTCGTGGATACCTTCGGAAATTTGTTTCACATTTGCAGACCATGTGAGAAGATTATCCAGATGAAGAAAAGATCATGGCATTGATGGATCTAGAATGGATGTTTATTAAGCTGCTTTATACCTCTGCACCTAAAACGGTTAACTTTGTTGGCACCAATTCAATTTAAGTGTACAAGATTTGCAAGGATGAAAAATTTAGGGCAGTTGGTTGAGCTTTGGCCTCTTGAGGCGGAGATCCAGGGTTCAAGTCCCAGGCTAGACATGTTATGGCTTAGGCCAGTTTAAACCAGTTGTAACCATGTTTCCTTCAATTGTAATCATGTCTCCTTGTCTAACCCCTAGTTTGTGGGATACGGGGATTCTCGTGGGTACTATGCCCATTCACTTGTACAATTGCAATTTCAAAGTTAAAGTCCGGGGGAGTAGGCTTCGGTTGAACCTCTATTAGAAAAAAAAAACATGGAAATGCCTTTGATCATACATGGATTAGTTGCCACAGTCGATGACAGCAGAAAACCCTTTGGTTTGATATATAATTTTGCAGAGTGAGAGAGCTTCGAAATTCCCATGGACGAGCTTACGTCATAAAACTCTCTTCTACATCGTTGAAGATCTCTTGTGCGGCCACAACATTGGTTTGATTGTAGTCTTCTGAAGAGGATAGATGAAGAGAAGAATTGTGCAAACTGTTGAAGTTATTGTAAGGCAATTGTTTTTATGTTTGTTTTGTTTTTAAAGGAGGTTCGGCCAAGGCCTACTCCCCTGACTTTAACTTTGAAATTGCAATTGTATGAGGAAGGTCTTAGTACCCATGGGACTCCCCTTATCCCACAAGAGGAGGGGTTAGACTCAGGGAAGGACTTACAATAGACCGGGTCTAAATTGGCCCAAAGGCACTACACCATTTTTGCCCGAAGGCACAAGTTCCATGGCCCGAAGGCAGCACATCTATTCCACACCCGAAGGCACATATCTCTCCCACAACACAGGGGGGTTGAACCCACGCCCCTACCTCAAGAGGTGAGGGATCCAACCACTAAACTAGGTGTCCGGGATGGTTTTTATGTTTGTTTCTCTATAATGCAAAGATGAAGTCAATGCTGACAGTCACATTTATAAAAGCGTTGCAATTCGATCATTCATCGAAGATTTTTTTTTTCTTTTTCTTTTTAACTTCTCGTGTCCAAAAGCTTGTATGTTTTGAAAACTTTGCGCATAAAACTCTCACTAGAACGTGTTTTTGGATTAATTGATGCCGTTATGCATGATGGCTTATTGGTAACATAACAAAAGCTCAAAGTATGCCATATAGTCATTTTTCAAAGTCACATGACGAGGAGACAGATAGGAAATTTATCTATATAAAGTTTTCGATTTAAAGTAGATTTATGGTAAGACATTGTCAACTGCCATAGATGTTTAGTAGATAAGCCAAATGTCTCTTTGGTTTGACCAAGGTATCGTGTTCAACCTTTGGAAACATGTTTGCACAAGAGCATATGATTGTGCGATTTTGGGTCTATGTCTTTCTGTCCTCAAGTGGGAGTTTGAGCTAGTCATCATGTCTCATGGTGAGAGTGAGGTGAGTAGGCTTGCCTGAATGGGAGAAAGAGAGGGGTTGAGAAGTTGGAAAGTAGGAAAGAATTAATAAGGGATAGTGAGGATGGAGTGAGATTGAAGCAGAGATAAGGGTGAGAGCTTCAGTGAGCATGAATGCATGATTGTAAGTATGAGTCATATGTGCGAAAGAGTGCTCAATAGGAATAGAGAAAGGGTGTGTGCAAATGGTAAGTGAGCAAGAGAAGTGGACTTATCTCAAGCAATTTAGCCAACCATAAGCATGTGTAGGCTTCTATTCCTTGGGTTTAGGACTCATCATTTTGGCGATCCTATTGGGGATCGAAAAAGGGAGTGGATTTGTGCATGTTCATAGGTTGATGGTGAGTAAAGATATCCCAAAAATAGGCAATTTAGTGGTGGAAAAACACCTTCTCTACGGATTCATAAAGGCCTATCACACTATACTCCACATAGGGCCTATAGAATACATAGAAAAACATAGAGCACATAGAGAGAATGAACACATATTTCTTAGGTCTTACAAATGCTATCAAACTTATAGTCTGTGGCTGACCGAGCCACTATATGTTTTATTAAAGAACATATAAAGAAAAATTATCTAACAGCCATTTGGCCTTTCACATGGACACTTAAGATTACAATTTCCCACTAAAGGCCAATATGGCCATGGTGACTATGGGAGAAAAATGAAGAATGATAAAGAACACCTGAGTGTAAGTATCCAAACTATACCTCCCACTTGAGGGGCATGTTACACAAGATACAAGTAGTTGTGTAAGATCATGAATCAAGTAACCCAGATCAAGTGGTAATAGTGCCGAAATCTATCCTATGGTAGAGCTTAAGTCAAAGCATTTGCAACATTATCTCAAGTATGAATCTTCTCAAGAATAATGCACTCAGTGGCTAAGAAATCTCTAATGAAGTGATACCTCACCTCAATGTGCTTGGTCTTTGCATGATAGACTAGATTTTTAGCCAAAGCAATGGCACTCTAACTATCACTAAGAAAATGAGGTACATGCCAAGATACACCCATAGTACAAGCAAGACAAGAAAGCCAAAAGCTTCTTTACATGCCTCACTTATTGCAACATACTCTGCTTCTATGGTGGAAATGGTTGTACATTCTTGAAGGCAAGATCCCCAAGAGATAGTGCCTCTAGCATAATGAAGAATGCATCCTCGTATAGACTTTTGATTGTCTACAAAACAAGTATAATTAGAATCTATGTAACCAATAATGGGTGTTGTCCCTCTACCCAAGTATATACACTTGTCCTTAATGCAACGCAGATATCTCAAAATCATCTTGATATCTTCCCAACACTTCTTGCTAGGATAAGACATATATATGCTCACAACTCTGACTCCAAATGCAATGTCTAGTGTCATAGCATACATGAGACTACCAAGAGTAGATTGATAAGAAACTTTGGTCATAAATTCCTTTTCCTCATCTTATTTGGGGCAATCATCCTTGCTCAATTTCACATATATGGGTAAAGGTGTACTCAATGACTTTCAACCCTACATATTGAACCTATGAAGTACTTTTGGACATGTACTAAGTTTGAAACAAGTATATAAATCTTTCAATCCTATCACGAGTAATGTCCATGCCAAGAATATGTTTGGCATCCCCCCATATAAAATGTATCACTCATCTTCTTTCTGAGAATTGACAATCATAAGAGAACTTCCCAACAATCAACATATCACCGACATAAAATATCAAACATATCAAGGTGTCGCTGAGCATCTCTTTGTGTAGAGACAATGATCCTCATTACTTTGATAATAGCCTTAGGAATTCATAAAAGCATCAAAATTTTGGTAATATTTTATAGGGGAGTGCTTAAGTCCATATAAGCTCTTCTTCAAGTTACATACTGGACTTTCTTTGCCAGGAACTACATAACCCTCAAGCTGTTCCATATAAATCTCATTTCTAAGATCTACATGCAAGAAAGCAGTTTTCACATCCATTTGGACTATCTCTAAGTCCTCCATTTCAACAAATCCAAGCAACATACATAGGGTAGTCATCTTGACGACTAGAGAGAAGATTTCCTCAAAATCAACACCATGTTGTTGCTTAAAACCCTTTGCAAAAAATCCTTCTTTATACTTTGAAAAAGCACTATCTAATGTGAATTTTAGCTTATATGCCTATTTACATGGTAAAGCTTTCCTATCCTTTGGAAAAGGTATTAAATCCCAAGTACCATTCTTATGAATAGAATCCAACTCATTCTCCATGGCACACTCCCATTTGAGATGATCCTTTGTTTGCATAGCCTCTTTGTAGAAAGAAGGATCACATGCATCTCTTAGCATGACAAAATCCAAACCTCGAACATATCTATCAAGTGGATGTGAGACACATGCAAAGCATCTCAATGGTTGATGAAAAAGAGCATTTGTAGACCGATGTGATTTGACATTCTCTCAACATCCCTATTTTGCAACATTTTTATGCATGCTAACTGGAGGACTAGTATCCTTAAACATCACTCTTCTCGCTTCAAGCTCCTTAATGGTTTGTTTATGCATCTTAAACTCAGTGAAAATGACATCACTACTTCTAATCACTAACCTTGTTTTAGGATCCCATGAGCAATATCCAAATTGGCCTTCTCAACCATATCCAAGAAAAATGCATTTCTTTGACTTATGATCAAGCTTTTTTCTAAGATTCCTAGGCATATGAGCATATGTGTCACACCCAAAAACTCAAAGATGATCATAATATGATGGCTTCCCTGTCCATAACTCTTGTGCCACTTTCAAACCTTTGTTAGTATTAGGTGAAAGTTTAATAATGTGAACTACAGTCAATACTACTTTTGCCCAAAATCCTTGTGAAAGGTTTGCATGATGTAGCATAGAAATTACTCTATCTTGAATAGTTATATTCATCCTTTTGTCTACACCTTTCTGTACCACGGTATAAGGAGTTGTAAACTTTGTATGAATTCCTCTAGACTAATAGAAAAGGTTGAATTCATGTGAGGTATACTCACCCCCATTATCTAAATGTAAAGCCTTGATCTTAGTTCTTTTTTCATTCTCAACTGAAGGAAGCCATTTTTCTATAGGTAGGGAATATCTCATCCTTTGATTTGATAGGATATACCCAAACTTTCCTAGTAGCATCATATATGAAAAATACAAAGTAAATAGAACCACCTAATGACCTTGTGGACATAGGACCACATACATCTATATGAATGAGATCTAAAGGCTGAATTGAAGAGTCAATGTGCATCTTATGCACATTCCTAGTTTGCTTTCCATATTGAAAATCCTCACAAAATTAAAAATAAAAAAAAGATAGCACAAGTAAGTAGCCATAACGAGAAAGATTTCTAATTCCACTACGAGATATGTGGACCAAATGGCCATGCCAAATACAAGCCATAAGGTTTTTAGTAAATATTGATATATTTAGGTAGTGATGTGTGTGAACACACTAGGACCGCCGGGGCATTTTTTTCCCTCTTTAGGAGGTTTTTTTCCCCCGGCTTGTATATACGCCTATTGCCCTAATGGGCTACTTATCTTTGTACATTCTCTAGTAATACTCTCACTATTGTGTGTTTGTGCTCCAAGCCTCTTCTTCTTCCTTGTGTTGTTCGCGTGCTTCCGTAGACATCTATCTCCAACAATTGGTATCAGAGCAGGTCGTCGCTTCATCTAGGGCACCGGCGACACTCCTTCGTTTGCAGTCTCAGAATCGCACGAATTTTGGTGAGCATACTCAGCGTGTTTCCGAAGTCTGCTATAGGTCTAGCTATAGGTCTAGCAGAACTCGTCTCAAAGTCTGCTATAGGTCTAGCAGAACTCGTCTCAAAGTCTGCTATAGGTCTAGCAGAACGCGTCTCGAAGTCTGCTATAGGTCTAGCAGAACTCGTCTGGGCAGTTCTGTTCAACTTTTTGAGATACAATCAATTTTTTGCATCAAGGTATTTTAGTCACCGGCCATGGCTGAAAGCAGTGATGTATTCCGTATGTTGGCTGTTGGAGACCTCTTAATCTCCAAAGGTTTGATCTATACTGACTTAAGAACACTTCTATGTCAGTTATAAACCAAACTTTACACAAATATTATTCTTCTTTACCAAAACTTCCATTAATACTTCTCTGAGTGAAGAAGTGTCTACTTCAGAAAGTCTGCTTCAGAAATCAACTTCATTACCTGCACATAACTTCAAATTTCTTCAAATAAATGATGCACAAGTATTCGCAATACCTTTGCGCAATCATACCAATCATTAGTTCTCCAAACTAATCATCAAAAGTTTAATTTGATCCTTAAGATCAAAGATATGTCATAACTGTCTTCCAGAGATAGCGCCTTCGACATATTCAACTTCTTAAGTTGATTTCTCACAACACAAACCCCGTTTTGCTAAATGCTTTTAGCCATAGATTCCTCATCTCCTAACTTAGATTTTAAGTGCTCACTCATTAAAAACTTTACAGTATACATTGAGATCTAAGCAAAACACTGAGACGGAAAAGTGCGCTACTCTGAGACTTCTGGTTTCACATTCTACATACAAATGTTCCTATTGATCATTCTCACAGCAGGAAAGAAATCAGATCATGAAACTCTGAACATAGCTTCATTAGCTTCCTAATTAGATGTGTACAAAAGGATTCTTGATCCACATGATCAGACTGAGAGCACTCAGAGAAAAACCCGTCGCTATTTTCTGGGAAAAAACTCTCTACATATCTCTAAGACATTTTTCATATACAAATGACTCTCACTTACATTTCTTATCATCATTAACTTATATATATATGTTTTTGACTTCTCTCACGTCTATGACACTACTCCTTATCATCCTAAGAATTATATCTATACTCAGATTACAAGAGTTTCCATTTCTAATGTACATCTGTATACAAACTTTGCTTCTGAAACCTCTTCATTCTCTCAAGTAATTTCTTCCACTTCATTCTGACCATAAGCTTTCTCTAAGATCTTTATAATCACCAATTTGTGATTGGTTTGTTCCAACAGCTCCCCCTCAATCACTAATTGTGATTATTCCATTCTTCTTCACTCCTGCCATCTCTTTGAATCTCTGAAGCTTAGGTCCATCCAAGCTTTTTGTCATCATATCTGCCACTTGTTCTTTTGTTGAAGTATACATCACTTCAATCTCTTTATCAAGTACCTTTTCCCTCAAGAAATGATACTGAATCTCTATATGCTTAGTCCTGGCATGAAAAACAGGGTTAGCTGCCAAATATAAAGAACTCATATTATCTCCAAAAATAATTGGAGTACTCTGATCAGTTTCAAAACTCTTCATCAAGGTCTTCAACCATATCACTTCTTTTGCAGCTTCTACCATTCCTTTATATTCAGCTTCTGTGGATGACAAAGCAACTTTGTGTTGCTTCTTTGAACACCAAGAAACTAATTTATCTCCAATATAACAGAGATACCCATGAGTAGACCTTCTATCATCTGAGTCACCTGCCCAATCTGCATCACTAAACACTTTGATTCATGTGTCAGAAGTAAATCCATAATACAAACCTTCACTTAGAGTTCCTTTGATATATCTGAGTACCCTTTGAGCTGCAATCCAATGAGTCTTCTTTGGACAATGCATAAATTGTGACAACACACCTACTGCATATGATAAATCTGGCCTTGTCAAGGTAGCATAGATTAAACTACCTACCAAACTCTGATATTTTTTCATATCATTAAACTCTTCACCTCCATACCTGCTCAATTTATGATTTACCTCCAATGGTGTAGTTGAAATCTTGCAATCCTCCATGTTAAACTTAACTAGAAGATTCTTCAAATACCTCTCTTGTGAAACATATACTCCATGTTGAGTATATACAATCTGCATTCCTAGGAAATAAGATAAGTTTCCCAAATCACTTATCTTAAACTCCTTCTCTATTTGCCTTTTAAGTTCATTAATTCCTTGAGCATCTGTTCCTGTGACAATAATATCATCAACATAAATACACATGTAAATGTACCCATTTTCACTTGCCTTCACTAGCAAGCTACTATCTGCCTTTGATGCTTGAAATCCACATTCATTCAAGAACTTGACAAGTCTGTAATTCCAAGCTCTTGGGGCCTGCTTCAACCCATACAAAGCTCTCTTGAGCTTACACACATAATCTGATCCAATTGAATTCATAAAACCTTCTGGTTGCTCCATGTATACTTCATCTGCAATGTACCCATTTAGAAATGCATTTTTCACATCTAATTGTGACAACTTCCATCCTTTACAAGCAGCAATAGCAATCAATGTTCTAATTGTAGACATCTTAGCAACAGGACTAAAGGTTTCATCATAATCTACCCCATAAGTTTGGGCATAACCTTTGACCACAAGTCTAGCCTTGTGTTGGGGGATTCTTTGACAAGAAGGAGTTTGAGGGTTTGTAGGAGAAAATGAAAAGACCAAAAGAGAAAATACACCTTGGAAGTTTCTGCCGTTTGATTACAGTAAGAAAAGTACAATGTTTGAAATACAAGATACACCAATACCTCTGTGCACAATCCCACAGAGTGCCCAATTACAAAATATCCAATATCCCAATGTCCTCTTGCTGCCGACCTCCTCTGCAACAAACCTCCACCTGCTTCAAGCTTCTCCTTGTGCACACCTTGCACCAAGCTTCCACAAAGGGGGAGGAGTGAATACCTGCTGTCGGCAAGCGTACACTGCCAAAGGACCTTGAGATACTTGGGGGAACTATAGCTTAGCACTTCTCTGCACCAAAATCCTTGGTCACTCTCTATGCACCTTGCACTTCCACTTCTGTGCGACGTACTCTGGTGACTCTTGCACTTCTCTCTCTTGCTCCACTTAGCATATGCTCTCTTGCTTACTCTCAGATTGATCCAAGAATGGTTCTTCCTTGATTTGAGTGTCGATCACGTACGCTCCTCACTGCAAGTGAATCTTGGTGCTCACTTTGGTGTCCCAAGATTGCTCTCACAAGTGGAAGCCAACTACTCACTGTTTTGTCCTGTAGTGACTTTAGTCTAAAACCAAAAATTTTAATGGGGGGCCATACTTTCACCTGTGCGTACACTTTGCCGCTTCACATGCCTTCACATTTCCTTTTAATTCTTCACTTTTGCACATAAGGGGGGGTTCACCTGAACCTTCCAAAACACTTTAAAACACACTTTGAACTTGGGGCAATTAGAGAAAATACCTCTGCAACCTGCAACCCACTTTCTCCGATTTACCCTTTGTGGACAATTACTTATGCACCACCTGTGCACTTTGACACCTGCACTTTGACTTTGCACCTATTGACTTTGACCTTTGACCTTGTAGACTTTGACCAGTTGACTTTGACTGTTTGACTTTGACTGTAGTTGACTTTGACCAACATGACTGTTATGGGCTCAACAGTTGCCCACCACCTAATGTGCTCTCCGTCCCGGAGAGCGATAGCCAAAACGCTGAACATAGAGGACATCAAATAATGTAGGAGTAGAAACTGGAAGAGGACCTCTGGTGGAGTGGTCCACGCTGGGTTGCCGGCGGAGGGGGAAAAGAGGGGTTTAAATAGGGGGGCGGGCGGGCGGGGGGGGGGGTGAAAAAATTCAAAATCTAAAAAATAATGAAAATTCTGATAAATATGGGGGCCTCGAAAAACCGGGGGGCCCCCCCTTTTTTTTTTATATATATATATATTTAATAAATAGCCCAAATTAGAGAAAAATCAAGGAAAAATCTGAAAAAAATGCCAAAAATTGGCCAAAAAATTCTAAAAAAATTCTGAAAAAATTCTGATGAAATTTTCTACATGTTGAGCCTAAAATCCTTCATCAAACCACAGAGACCCTCCATTTATTCCTCAAATTGGGCAATAAAAAGACATCGGAAAGGGATAAAAAATGCTAGAAAAATGCTAAAATTGCTAGAAAATTTCCAAAAATGCCCAAAAGGCTTGCTTTGGCAGTGGTTTTGAAATATCTTCTAGGTTTTCTAAAAACACCAATAACAAAGATGAAATTGATAAGGAAAACTACTAAAACTGAGCAAAATATGATGAGAAAGTTATGTACAACCTGGACATATTTGGCAGTTCCAGGTGATCCATACGTCTTTAAGTGTGTTGATGATAGGCCTTCAGCCTTGAAATGTTGACCAGTGGCAAGGCCTCTCCTTTCAGCGTCGCTAACTCCACAACACCCAAGTTTAGCATTGTTTTGACTCTATAAGGTCCTTCCCAATTTGGAAGCCATTTTCCTCTCAGTTGTGTATGAAGGTTAGGTCTATGGAGAAGAACCAACATGCCTGCTTCAATGTTGTTGTTCCACAGATGTCGATCATGTGCCTCTTTCCTCTTCATCTGAGTCTCGATCAATTGTTTTGTTGCTAGGAGACGAATCTCCTCCACTTTATGTAGTGCCCCTATTCTCTGAGAGACATCACAGTCTTTTTTGCCCTGCATGAATGCTATCTTAGGTGAGCCATGTAAAAATTCAAAGGGCTCAATGGGCAATATGCCATAAACCAGTTGGAAAGGAGAATATCCGGTGGCCTCTTTGTATGCTAACCTGTATGCCCATAGTGTACCTTGATAAGCAATGCCCCATGAAGTGGGTTGTAATAGACACTCTTTTGTTAACATTGAGATTAAAACCTTATTTGTCGATTCAGCCTGTCCATTGGCTCTTGGGTAATAAGCACAAGAGGTCCTATGTAGAATTTTATACCTGGTGAAAATTTCCTGCAGGACCTTATTGACAAAATGTGTACCTTGATCTGTACAAATTTCAAGTGGACATCCAAACCTGCAAATGATGCTAGTGTACATGAAATCAGCAACAGTTTGGGCAGTGCAATCAGGGGAAGCAATAGCTTCAGCCCACTTGGTCGCATAATCGGTAGCTATCAAGAGATATTTCTCTCTTTTTGGAATTGTCGGAGGATAGATGGGCCCTACAAAATCCAGCCCCCACTTTTCAAATGGTTGCCAGGAAGTGGAAACAATCAAGGGGTTATGTCTCTGCTTTGTGGGCTTAGGTCCACACCTCTGGCAAACGTCACATGCCTTTCCCCATTCATCTGCATCCTTAAATAGTGTAGGCCACCATAGACCAGCATCTAATATCCTCTGACTCATAATATGCCCTGGAAGGTGCCCACCACCTGGTCCTTCATGTGCAGAGTGAAGGACTTTCCTCACTTCTTCTTCCTCCAAGCACTTCCTAAGTCTGTCATCCTTTCCCTGTCTATATAATTTATCTTCAAGGAAGGTATATGGTCTGCTCTTGAGTAGCAATCTCTTCCTTTGCACAGCACTAGCCTTTTCTGGATACATCCCTGTTTTAATGAAATTCTTGATATCATAATACCAACCTTGAGCCTGGACAGCAAACAGATGAGCATCTGGAAAATCATCATTGATTCCACTAACTTGCTCCATCATATTGATTCTGGAAAGGTGATCCGCCATAACATTTTCTTTACCTGGTCTGTGGACCATAGAAAAATCAAATTCTTGGAACAACAATAACCACCTCCATATTCTATCAGTGGCTTGTGGTTTGTTGAGCAAATATTTCAGTGGTTGGTGATCTGTTATAATAACAAATTTTACTCCCAACAAGTAATGACGAAATTTTTGGACAGCAAAAACCATTGCCAAGGCTTCCCTTTCTGTGGTGCTGTAATTCCTTTCAGCCTTAGTCAAAATTCTACTGGCATACTGAATTGGTCTATCCATCTTAAATTCTTCACTAGGTTGTGTCAAAACGGCCCCCACTGCATAGGCACTGGCATCTACATGTATGTGAAATATTTTTGACCACTCAGGTGTGATCAAGATGGGAGCAGACACTAACCTTGACCGCAATGCTTGATATGCTTTTTCCTCCTCTTCTTCCCATTTAAAAGGCACTTCCTTACCCGTAAGTCTAGCCAGAGGTCTAGCTATCTCTGCATACATTTTTATAAACCTTCTATGGTATCCAGTATGCCCCAAAAAACTCTGGATCTCTTTAGGGGATTTAGGTTTAGGCAACTTTAAGATAGAAATGATTTTGTCAGGATCCGGGGCCATACCTTTAGCTGACACCACATGTCCTAAGAGAGTTCCTTCTGTCACAAGAAAATGACATTTGTTTGGATTGAGCTTTAACTTAGTCTCCCTGCATCTTTTGAAAACATTCTGCAGCTGCCTCAAGTGGTGGTCCAAACAATCTAGAGGAGTTTCTTTGTGAGATCCTGAAAACGAAGAGAAGTCATCCATGAAGATTCTAAGTGATTCCAGCAATAGGGGGCCAAAAATGAGATTGACCGTTCTGTTAAAGGTGGCTGGAGCATTTCTGAGCCCAAATGGCATTTTTACATACACATATGTTCCCCAAGGTGTGATAAAAGCAGTCTTTTCTCGATCCTCTGGGTGTATTGATATTTGATTATAGCCACTGAATCCATCCATAAAGCTATATAATGCGTGCCCAGCTACTTCCTCAATGACCTGTTCTGCAAAAGGCATTGGGAAACCATCTGGAATGGTCACCTTATTGAGTGCTCTAAAGTCAACACAAATTCTGATTTTATTAGTATTCTTCTTTGGGACTATAACCATAGGAGAGAGCCACTCTGAGTGTTCCACAGGAATGATGATTCCTGCATCCTCCATCTTTTGGATTTCCACATAGACAGCTTCAGCATATTTTGGGTTAAGTCTATAACTCTTCCCTCTTATAGGTTTGGCTCCATCAACCAGAGGGATTCTGTGCTCTCCATAAGTTGCAGGCACGCCTTCTAAGTCTTTATAATCCCATGCAAAAACATCTATATACTGGGTCAAGAATGATTTTACCTTTTCAAGGAGCCCTGGGTGGCTCCACAACCAAGTGGCCACCAAAACTGGCCGATTATTGTTTTGAGTATCTAATTGTATTTCTTTGACAGGATTTCTCTCTACCAGAGCATCTTCCCGCTCCTCTCCTTCCTTGTCTTTGTCTTCTAGCTTTTCTTGCATTGCTTCATAAGCAGGGGTGTTTTGGATTTCAATCTGTTCTTCCTTGTCCTGCATCCATCCTGCAGGTATTTCCTGAATTGGAAAAGAACACTCTTCACTAGAATCTTTTACCTTGCCTTTAGCTTTATTAACTTCAACTTCTGTGGTAGTCATATCCTCCTCCAAAATGCATTTGAGGGTTGTCTTCCTGCCCCTTCTGTGGTTTGTAATGGGCTCTCCCAATCCATCAACCTGGACTTTTTCCTTAGCTTCGTCATAACCTTCAAATGTACAAGAATTAGTAAGGAAAACTCCAAAACAAGAGGAAGAGTTGCCTGCTTGGAGCCAATTTAGAATATCCTCTTCTTCTTCAAAATCTATTTGGGGTTGATCTTCCAATTGTGGTTCCAGGCATATGCCAACTGTTTGCATCATGCTAGTGTTTCCTTGATTATCTGGGCCCTCTTCTAAATAAATCTGTGTCAGCTCTTGCCCTCTCTTTTGTACCCACATAGTGTCCTTACCCCAATCATGAATGACACTTGCATGCCTCAGCCATGGTCGTCCAATTAAGAGGGGAAATCCTCCTTCAACCTGGGGCAATCTTAAAACCACAAAATCTAAAATAAATAGATTACTTTGCACTTCAAGTGGAACTTTTGGGATCACACCCAGGGGCCTTACTTTGCTCTGATCTGCCAAAGTAACAGTGAAATTTGCAGGCCTTGAAGGGTGGAGTCCAATCTTTTTCATTGTATGTTCAGGCATCAAATTAATGCCAGAACCACCATCCACAATGACGCCTTTAAATTCATGACCCTGGATAGATATTGTCAGCCGAGGACTTTTATAATCTGTAAGGGGTGCTTCCATTACCATTTTTCCCTCATGTAAAACAGCAGCCTTTGCCACCAAACTTGTAGTGGAAGCTTCCTCAATTATCTGCAATAGCTCTGATCTGAATTTCCCATCCATCTTTATTAATTCAAAAATACTAACTTCCTTTTTCATGGACTTGAGTAGTTTTGAAACCTCTGATTCCTTGAGAGCATGGGCTCCAGGAGACTTATCAAACTCCTCATGAGCCCTGTTGAAGGCATGCCCAATGGCATCACTAGTGCATATGGGATCTTCTTTTTGCTTTGTCTCTGCACCTGTGGTGGTTTTATCTTCAGATGGCTCTCTGTTTTGATTCCATTCCTTAATCTTTGATCCTTGTCCTATGTCTGCTGGAGCCTTCCCCTTGCTTCTTGTCTGCACAGTCAAAGATTCTATTTCTTCCAATTGCACCACCCTGGTAGATGGTGATGGCTCATTACCTAGATCACACACTTCTTCTTTGTGCACAGAAATCATTTGGATATGGGGCCCTGATGAAGAGGCTTGAGTCTTGGGGCAACCATATGTATAATGGTCTCTGGCCTCAGGGCAGTTCCTGCAAGGAGGTGCATTCTCTGGTAGGGTGCACCTACTTTGGTAGTGCCCGCATTCTCCACACCTAAAACAGATGATTGGCCTCCTAGGCCCATTTCCAGAATTATTCCTTTGTCTAGGATTATAGTTGTTACCTTGATTTTGTGCAGCAGCCATCACATTTGTGGTTGTTGGGGGTCCTCCTTGTGTCCAGTATGTCGTTGCAGGTATTCCCCTTGATTGGCATTCATGGGCCTCATGGCCAACCTTCCTGCATAATTGACAAGTTACACTTAGCAGAGGACACTCACTTACTATATGCCCTTGTTTGCTGCACATGGAACACCAAAGACCACTCTTGATGCCCCCTCCTTTGAGCTCCTGCAACTCCTGTCGCAGCTGAGCTAATTCCTCTGCTTGGGCCTCCTCTTCCTTTTGAAGCTTGAGTGCTTCAATCTCCCTTCTCAATTGAGCCACAGCAGTCTCCTCCTCTTTGTAGGGCTTATTTCTCTTTAAGCCCTCCAACTCCCTCCTCAGCTGGGTCATTGGATCCTCCATCTCTGTACCATATGTTGGTGGTGAAGAAGTTGTCCCATATTGGTGCCTTATTTGCTCCAGTCTTGTAGCCGTGGTGATGAACTCCTCTATGGAGGCTGTAGGTAATACTAATTCCTTTATTTTGCATTGAGTGGCTACTGGTAGGGGCTTGGCTAACCATTTCTTGACAAAAAAATCATGGGGTGGATCTGGTAGTTTAGCCATTAGTGCTTTGGCTCTGGTCACAAATTCTGGGAACTTTTCTCCTGGACCCAATCTCAAGTTCTCTAGCTCTTCTATGATAATCTCTGCTGTGTTCCCCTGTTGGAATTGATTTCTAAAAGCATCCTTCATCAAATCCCAAGTGGTAAAGTGGTTTTCAGCAAACTGGCTGAACCACTTATCTGCTAATCCCTCTAATGTGGCAGGGAAGAGAATTAGAAAGGCATCCTCCCTACCCATTAGACCTCTAGTTTTACAAAGTGCCAAAAATCTTCTAAGGTGCTCATCTGGATCCTCCTGAGCCAGGCCTTTGAAAGAGGGAAACTTTATATTTAATCTAGAGAGTAAAGTTTCTAAATCTACCTGACCCGCCATGCTGTTGACTGAAGATGTTGAAGATAGTGGACTGGAGGACCTTCTAGCAACCTTCCTTCTTGTCTGCTTGCAGGTGACCCTCAATGTTTGTGACCGGGTTGCGGTCATGAGCAGTTCATAGCCCACTTGAATATGAGGCACTTGATAAGAATATTTTACCTTTTGTTTGATGAAGTAGTACTGTGGTTGTGGTTCTGTCGACACTTGCTCTCTTCTATGCTTTGCACTTGATTTCTCCTAAGCTCAAATCTCCTTGGAGTCCCACCGGGCGTGCCAAATTTGTTGGGGGATTCTTTGACAAGAAGGAGTTTGAGGGTTTGTAGGAGAAAATGAAAAGACCAAAAGAGAAAATACACCTTGGAAGTTTCTGCCGTTTGATTACAGTAAGAAAAGTACAATGTTTGAAATACAAGATACACCAATACCTCTATGCACAATCCCACAGAGTGCCCAATTACAAAATATCCAATATCCCAATGTCCTCTTGCTGCCGACCTCCTCTGCAACAAACCTCCACCTGCTTCAAGCTTCTCCTTGTGCACACCTTGCACCAAGCTTCCACAAAGGGGGAGGAGTGAATACCTGCTGTCGGCAAGCGTACACTGCCAAAGGACCTTGAGATACTTGGGGGAACTATAGCTTAGCACTTCTCTGCACCAAAATCCTTGGTCACTCTCTATGCACCTTGCACTTCCACTTCTATGCGACGTACTCTGGTGACTCTTGCACTTCTCTCTCTTGCTCCACTTAGCATATGCTCTCTTGCTTACTCTCAGATTGATCCAAGAATGGTTCTTCCTTGATTTGAGTGTCGATCACGTACGCTCCTCACTGCAAGTGAATCTTGGTGCTCACTTTGATGTCCCAAGATTGCTCTCACAAGTGGCAGCCAACTACTCACTGTTTTGTCCTGTAGTGACTTTAGTCTAAAACCAAAAATTTTAATGGGGGGCCATACTTTCACCTGTGCGTACACTTTGCCGCTTCACATGCCTTCACATTTCCTTTTAATTCTTCACTTTTGCACATAAGGGGGGGTTCACCTGAACCTTCCAAAACACTTTAAAACACACTTTGAACTTGGGGCAATTAGAGAAAATACCTCTGCAACCTGCAACCCACTTTCTCCGATTTACCCTTTGTGGACAATTACTTATGCACCACCTGTGCACTTTGACACCTGCACTTTGACTTTGCACCTATTGACTTTGACCTTTGACCTTGTAGACTTTGACCAATTGACTTTGACCGTTTGACTTTGACTGTAGTTGACTTTGACCAACATGACTGTTATGGGCTCAACACCTTGTATCTAGACACCTTACCATCTGCAAACCTTTTTGTTTTATATACCCACTTACATCCAATGACTTTCTGATTCTTTGGTCTTGGTACTAATTCCCAAGTTTCATTTTCAAGTAGAGCATCATACTCTTCCTGCATTGCCTTCTCCCAATTCTGTTTACCTTTGGATTCTTCATAAGTGATTGGATCTTCTTCTGTCTTCACAATGTAAGCATAATCTTTTGTTGTTAAAAAAGATGTATCATAACTATACCTTATAGGTTCTTTCCTTTCCCTTGAAGATCTTCTGATCTCTGCACTTCTTGAAGTTTCAGCCTCATTTGATTCTGGATCAAATCTTGGCCCATCTTCTACATGATCGTGCAATCTACTTTTAGAGTCAACATCATCAATACTTTCTTCATACATTTTTACTTTTGCCTTCCCTTTTCTTTGTATCTCTTCAACACCTGCATAATTATTTGTTGATCCTGTATACCATGTATTTTTCTCATCAAATGTAACATCTTTGGTAACAAGAAATTGCTTTGTGGATGGACTCCACAACCTGTAACCCATCTGTCTATCATCATAACCAATAAACACATACTTCTCTGCTTTGGGTTCTAGCTTATGTCTTAATTGTGAAGGAACATAAGCATATGCTACACATCCAAATACCTTACAATGATCAAGAGTAGGTTTCTTACCCCACCATGCTTCATAAGGAGTTCCTCCATCCAAAGCTTTACAAGGTAACCTATTCACAAGGTATGTTGCAGTATTAATAGCTTCTGCCCATAAGTAATTTGGACAATTCTTTTCCTTCATCATTGCTCTTGCAAATTCTACAAGAGTCCTATTTCTCCTTTCTGCTACTCCATTCTGTTGAGGGGAGTACCTGCAAGTTACTTCTCTTTTTATACCTGCATTCCACAAATAATCATCAAATTCTTTAGAGAAATACTCTCCCCCTCCATCTGACCTTAACCTGTTAAGCTTTTGCCCTGTGATCCTTTCTGCATAAGCATGATAATGTTTGAATGTCTTGAAGACTTCTGATTTATCCTTGATTACATATAAAGTAATCCATCTGGTTGCATCATCATCAACAAACAACACATAATATCTGGATCCATTTATGCTATAGTCCCTTGAGGGACCCCATACATCTGTATGAACCAATTCAAGCATATTTGAATGCTTGTACCCTGATTTGTTGTAAGAACCTTTGTGTGCTTTACCTAATTGACAAGCTTCACACTTGTACACCATATGTTGCCCTTCAACATTAGGCAATCCAAGCACCACCTGATTCTTCAACATTTCTTTTATAGCTCTCTCATTGAAATGACCTAGCCTTTTATGCCATAGGTCTAATTCAGACATCTTTTGGCTTCCATAAGTAAATAATGCATGTCCCACATTACCTTGGACTTTGAGAGTAAACAATCTTCCTTCCTTTTTTCCTGTAATTATGTTTTTATATCCCTGATTTGGATCTTGCACATAAACACCATCATTTGTGAATCTTACTTCATATCCTTTCTCCACAATTTGCCCTACACTTATCAAATTTTTAGGAATAGTAGGAACATAAAGTACCTTGCTCAAAAGTGTACTTCCACTCTTTGTCTTCACTGATCCAATGCTCTCCACTTTATGTTTGGTATTGTCACCTGTTTGAACTGTATGTCCATTCACCTTTGCTTCGATGTCAGTCATCAAGGATAGATTCCCACTCAGATGGTTGCTACATCCTGAGTCAATATAAAAAACTCTTTGATCTTCTCCCACTGATTCATGAGTTGCATTCAGGATAAGAGTCATATCATCCTTCTGATCTGATGCATAGTTATAAT
Organism: Ceratopteris richardii; assembly: GCA_020310875.1. NCBI lineage: Eukaryota > Viridiplantae > Streptophyta > Polypodiopsida > Polypodiales > Pteridaceae > Ceratopteris > Ceratopteris richardii. The sequence continues at coordinate 103,430,581 of CM035437.1, forward strand.
AAGTGTTGTTGTAGGACTGAGATTGGAAGTTTCTTCCACCTCCTCTAGCATATGATGTCCTACCACCTCTTCCTCTGAAGTTGCCTCTTTGGTTTCTACCTCCTCTACCTCTTTGATTAAAATTCTGATTATTGCTTCCACCATTTTGATTGTTATACCAACAATCATTTGCCAAATGATTTGTTCTGCCACAAATCCAACAAGCTTTAGCATTATCTTTGTTCTTACCTCCTCTTCCTTTACCTCTGAAATTCATCTTTCCTTTTGTAAAGTTAGCTTGACTTGAAGTCCCTTCATCATCAGTTGACTGCTTTCCCTTGCCATTCTTTTTCTTGTCCTTGGAATACATAGCTTGACTTGCACTTCTATCATTGTCTCCTTTAATGTCCTGCTCAAAAGTTTGCATGTGTCCTAGCAATTGATTAAGATCAGGAGTAAAGTGATCAAGTGACAACTCTATGGATAATATGAAAGGCTTCCACTTCTCATCTCCTCTCAGTCCTGTAAGTATTTGTCTTACCAACTTATCCTCTTCAATGTCTTCATCCACTGCTCCCAAGCTATCTGCAATATCCTTCATCCTTGCCACATAATCAGAAATTGATTGTGAGCTCTTCTTCTTGAAAGTTGTGAACTCAGCCCATAGTGAGGACTTCCTTGACTTGGTTGTATTTTGGAATTGCTCTTCCAAAGCATTCCAAACATTTGTTGCATTTTCCAGTCCTCTAATGTGAGGTAGAAGATAATCACTTACAGCCATGTAAATGATACTCCTTGCTTGAGCATCCTTTCTCATCCAAGTCTTCAAAACTGCAAGCTCTTCCCTAGTTGGAATACTAGGATCTGCAAATTCAGGCTTTTCTTCATCTCCTATAATGAATGCCATCAAATCTTTACTCATGAGGTGTGCCTCCATCCTCATGGACCAAGCTGGATAGTTCTCCCTATCTAGCTTATCAATCTGCAAGCTTCTCCCATCCTTGACCTTCTGTATCTGCAATTACTATGGTTTATGAGGATATAATGTACCTTTGATATGAAGCTTTGATCCTTCTTGATTTCTTTCGAACTCGTGCTTTGAACTTCTGCAGGTTATCTTCAATAATTTATCCTTATCCTCCTTTGATTAGGAAGAACTTCAATATCTGCACCAATCGGAACTTCAATTGTCTTTTCTTCTCTTGTATTGCACCTTCTGCTCTGATACCACTGTTGGAAACCTCTTAATCTCCAAAGGTTTCATCTATACTGACTTAAAGAACACTTCTATGTCAGTTATAAACCAAACTTTACACAAATATTATTCTTCTTTACCAAAACTTCCATTAACACTTCTCTGAGTGAAGAAGTGTCTACTTCAGAAAGTCTGCTTCAGAAATCAACTTCATTACCTGCACATAACTTCAAATTTCTTCAAATAAATGATGCACAAGTATTCGCAATACCTTTGCGCAATCATACCAATCATTAGTTCTCCAAACTAATCATCAAAAGTTTAATTTGATCCTTAAGATCAAAGATATGTCATAACTGTCTTCCAGAGATAGCACCTTCGACATAGTCAACTTCTTAAGTTGATTTCTCACAACACAAACCCCGTTTTGCTAAATGCTTTTAGCCATAGATTCCTCATCTCCTAACTTAGATTTTAAGTGCTCACTCATTAAAAACTTTACAGTATACACTGAGATCTAAGCAAAACACTGAGACGAAAAAGTGCGCTACTATGAGACTTCTGGTTTCACATTCTACATACAAATGTTCCTATTGATCATTCTCACAGTAGGAAAGAAATCAAATCATGAAACTCTGAACATAGCTTCATTAGCTTCCTAATTAGATGTGTACAAAAGGATTCTTGATCCACATGATCAGACTGAGAGCACTCAGAGAAAAACCCGTCGCTATTTTCTGGGAAAAAACTCTCTACATATCTCTAAGACATTTGTCATATACAAATGACTCTCACTTACATTTCTTATCATCATTAACTTATATATATATGCTTTTGACTTCTCTCACGTCTATGACACTACTCCTTATCATCCTAAGAATTATATCTATACTCAGATTACAAGAGTTTCCATTTCTAAGGTACATTTGTATACAAACTTTGCTTCTGAAACCTCTTCATTCTCTCAAGTAATTTCTTCCACTTCATTCTGACCATAAGCTTTCTCTAAGATCTTTATAATCACCAATTTGTGATTGTTTTGTTCCAACATTGGCTGTTGAGGATAAGTTGGATGGTACCAACTACCCATTATGGGCTTATATGATGCGACATGTATTGGTTGCAAAAGGACTCTGGAACATTGTGCAGGGTGTTGAAAGATGTCATGTTACACCTGCAACTACAGGTACTGCAAATACAGGTGCTGGAACTGATGAAGATGGTGTCGAAGATGATATTCCGCAGATTCCTGTTCGTGTTGTTGTTTATGTTGCACCTACTACAGAGCAAATTCATTGGGATGGCAGAGATGCCCAGGCACATGCATTGATAGCTTTGTCTGTCAAACGTGCCATTATTCCTCATATTCGCTCTTGCAGAATAGCTAGGGATGCTTGGGATACACTAACCACATTGTACCAAGCTAGGAATGAGGCTCGTGTTGCTTACCTTCGAAAACAGTTGGAGAGTGAGCACATGAATGAAGGTGATTATATGGACAGTTTCCTAAAAAAGATCAAAGATTTGAAGGAACAGTTGATTTCTGCTGATGAGGTTATACCAGATAGCTCACTTGTGCAGACCGTTCTGAATGGTCTTCCTGATTCATATCAGAGTTTTGCTTCTACTCTTCAGTTGATGATGAAAGGCAATCCGAATGCCTTATCATTTGAGGCATTAGTCTCTGTTCTGTTGCAGGAAGATCAGTCCAGACAGAACAGGTCCATTATGCGTGTTGCAGATCACGCTTTCCTGGCTAGTCAGAAGGGCAAAGGAAAAGCTCTTCTACTAGTAAGCAGAAATCTGCAAATGCTGCACATTCGAAGAACTAGGATAAAGATGAGAAGAAATCAGAAAAGCAGAAATTGTTTTGCAAGTACTGTAAAGGGAATGATCATATCATAAAGAACTGTCCAAAACTAGCTGCAAAAAGAGCAAAGAAGAAAGAGGCTGGAATGGTTGTTGCAGAGGCCTCTACACCAAAAACAGAGTCTGCAAATCTTGTGCAGGAAGAAGAATGGGCGTTTACTACTGTTTGCAGTTTTGATCCATCTTCTCATGAGCAATGCATGTCTGCAGTGGACTCAGATGTTTGGTACTTTGACAGTGGGGCGACCAAACACATTACCTCGCAGCGCAGTTTCTTCTCTTCACTGGAGCCTGCCCCTACAGGGAATACTGTCACATGCGTCAACAACTCCTCTTATCCTGTTATGGGAGTTGGTAAGATCATTCTGACTATTGCTAATGGTAGTTCTTTCACCTTGTCAGATGCTTTATTTGTGCCAGGGATCAAGAAGAATCTGTTATCAGTTTCTGCATTAGCCAAGATCGGCTTGGTTGTGAAATTTGTTGATGACAAATGTACAGTTCATGATCTGTCAAATGGCGATGTTATTATTGCTTCTGGCATTTTATGTCGTGGGCTGTATAAGCTCATAGACTATGAAAGATCTATGAATGATTCGGCATGTGCAGTTCATGATTCTCAGGCTATGTCAGATGCAAAGCTTTGGCATGCACGCTTTGGTCATTTGAATTTTGCTAGTTTGCTACGCCTGCAGAAATCTGAAATGGTGTCCTCTTTGCCCAAACTTGAGGCACGTGGAAAACATGTTTGTGAAGGCTGTATTTTGGGCAAAATGCAGCGTTTATCCTTTCCAAAAGATGGTTCAGTTTGGGCTACGCAGAAATTGCAGCTTGTACACAATGATGTCTGTGGTCCTATGCAGACACCCTCTTTTGGAAATTACCTTTACTTCGTGACTTTCATTGATGATTTTTCCAGGCGAGGTGTATGGTCAAGAGTCAGGCTTTACCACATCGTTTCTGGCTTGAGGCTATCATGTGTGCAGCATATGTACTTAACAGGTGTCCCACTAAAGCGCTACAGTCTATCACTCCATATGAGGCTTGGCATGATCGCAAGCAATCTGTTGCTCATCTGCGGGTTTTTGGTTGTTTGGCATATGCATTAGTGCCTGAACAACATCGCAAAAAATTGGATGATAAGGTAGTAAAATGTATTTTTGTTGGGTACAGTTCTGAAAGAAAAGGCTATCATCTGTATCATCCACAGACTAAACGCATTCTGGTTAGCCATGATGTTGTCTTTGTGGAAGATGCTATTCAGCCATTGCTTTCATGTACTAAGGAGACATATGTTAGCTCTAAAGACATGTATGATACTTTGATGCCTCTTTTTACAGGTGGACAGTCTAGTGCTGGTCCTAATGAGGCAACTTCTCAGCCTTTGCAGGCTTCATATGATGATGCAGATCATTCCATTTCTGATGCAGATATACATGATGCACTTGTTGATGAGAGAGCTGATATTGATCAAGCAAAAACTATGCCAAAATGGCTGGTGCAGACTTTGCGTGATCAAGAAAATTAGATGCTCCAATGAAAGTCACGAAGTAAAGGTAATTTCCAAAAGAGGGTGTCTGCATAGGACCACAGACATCACTATGTACAAGCTTGTTTGACTTCGTAACCCAAGGGAAACTGCCTTACACACATCCCATGTTTTGTTAAATTAGCTTGTGCTATGCCACTTTCTTTCTGATTCCACAATTGCTCTCGAATATCACATATGTATATACCCGCTTCCACTTGCTTTCCCTTTGGTTCTTTTCTTTTCCCTTTTGCACATATGCACGCACACCCGCAATTCCCTCCCTTTCTTCATGAACATTAGGCCTCACTTTCATAGAAGTATAAAGCTTTGCATATGAAATGAGGAAGCATATGCACTCTTAAAATCTAGAAAAAAACATTCATTTACACACTCGTTTACTTGAAGTTTTGTTTTTGAAGAAAACATTCGATCATAATTCAATCATTCAGTAAGTCCTTCTTTTGTTAAAGCTCAAGGTACAACCTTCCTTGTGTTTTGCTAAATTGTTTTGTACGTTTTAATTCCACAACTTTCTCTATAAGAGTTCAGTCACAAGTATTCTTCTTTGTTAATAAGTGTCACACCAGCATGAAAAATAACTCATGCTCTCTATTACTCAAGCGGTATCTAATTCAAACTTCAAGAGCTCCTCCTCTGAAAAACCTCTCAGATGAGCTCTTTTCACGGATTACTTTTAATGAAGCTTTTGCTATATTGCCTCCTTGTTGTCATGCATAGAAACCTTCATCGATATTAATCTTAGCACGCACCAAGTGGCGCAGTGTCTGCTCTTGATTAGATGAGTTGTAAAACAGTTGTATGCAACAAAAGCCAGCAGCTATATAATCCTTCTGTAGAACCTGAAAAGGGTACAGATGATTAAAGGCTTATGTGTCTCACGATACGCACAACTCGAGCTTGACATGCGGCTGTGTGTTGGAATACGGTAGGGTCTTGTGCAGCGGATGCAATTTCACATATGGCAATGATACATTCAAACACTAGCTTAGCCCATATGCTACACAGAGATCATCAAATGTTCCATATTTTGCTGCTAAATTATCCGACTTCTGTGACAGTAAATCTATCTAATAGTATACTATAAACCCATCAGAAGTTGCTCAGTACAAACATCGCCATGTAACCCCCTACCGAAGTGTAAATTAATTTAACATTGCCTCAGAAAACTCCGTAGTAGTTTACAGCACGCTATCTTTCCTACTTAGTCATGGACAGAATTCATTCATGTTGCCAAAAAGAAAAAAAAGACAGAGGATCTCCAAGTCTCACGTAAAAGGAAAACATAAAAAAACCACATAGCAATTGCTCCCTATAGAATGTGATTATCTAATAGCTCCAGTTATCCAAGTTATCAAAACAAAATAGTTCAGTAAACTCCAAACACAAAGCTGAAAAAAATGAGCGAGGACACAAATGTAGTGAAAGTGCAGCCGTATTCCATTTCTTTTGAATATATAATGTATGCTTAATTGAAAATCTAACAATCACCCTCAAGTCTGTTTAAATCGAGTGCAAAAGTTGCAAGCAACAGTTCAAGACACGCTCAAACATATTCCCATATTAGAATTTAACGAGCTCATAAATGGATGTAGCACATAAACCTTTACCAGAAAACCATTATTGAGAAACATAATTCTGCAGCCGCGTTCGAGTTTTTACTTCATGATGCTTCGAAATCTTCCAGGACCATATGTGTACCAAGTTGCACATGTGTTGTGGTGATGCAAACCATAAACAACAGTAGTGAACAATTGTGATAGTGGCTCTCAAAAGTTCATCCCTTAACCAGTTTCATCAATTGTAGTTCTCAAGATTCTAGCAATCATCACCTCTTCCCCTTTTTCGCATGTACTTTCCTCCTCGCTTCTAAGCTTTATTTGAACGCGGAACATAGTATATGGAGTCATCCATTCATCATGCATAGAAGAAGTCTTTTTGTTTGATTTTACCAAAAGTACTAGTTTGCATGAACTTCCCTGTGTTAGAGATAATCTTCCTCAAAATCTCCAGTCTTCAAATTCTTCCGCTTCAGCGATATCATTCAACATCAAAAGATCTCCATTTCTTTTATCAGATCAACGCTATCCAATGAATTTACTCCTTCATTATTGGCTCTCTTCAGTGGTTATTTTGGTCTGCAAACTCGTTGGTGAAATCTCACTCATCAGCCTCATCGTAGATGTCACTCTTTGGCAGCAAAAATCTCCACGCTGAACTGATCTGCTCCTCTCCTCTTTTGCAGCCGAGAGTCCCCTCCTCTCTGAGAGATGTTCTATGCCCTTCTAGTCTGCTCTCTGATCCTCCCGACTGGTCTTTATCAAAAAAAAAACTCCAAGCCAGAACCCGATCTTTGATCGAGGCTCCCTCCTTTTATGTCCCTTCAGTGCACGTTACTTTCCTCCCTCTATCTGCGATCTCTCCAAAAAATGAAGAAGAAGGAATGAGCACCACCCCTTCCACCTTTTAATTATTCAAATACAACAGCCACATCCCAAAAAATGGTCCGCATACTGCTCTTGATCCTTGTGTCCACATTTGAGTAGATCTTATCATCACTGGCCATCTATTCTCATTGCAAAACACCTATGTTCAAACAAATGCTCTCCAAAATGGGGCATGTTAGTGCATAAAATCAACCAGTTCATGAGCTAACATACTTCCCTTTCCTAAATTGCAGAGTCGTCCTCGACGAGCCATTCCCGCTGCAATATAATCAGAACAGCCATGAAAATGTTAGTGTACAACTAGTTTGCATACCTTTCCATCGAGCCATCATTCCAAGTGGACCTGCACTCATTGAAGCTATTAGTGCTCAAAAAATCACTCATGAATACATACAAATCATTCACTTCAAAATGATCCAAGAACATGCACATATATGCAACTCCATTTCCAACATGCATCAAATTTCTCATGCATTGCATTATGAAAATACTCTCAACCAAAATAACACATTCATACCTTTCCATGTCTTACACATATGACTGTCATTGTGAAGAAAACAGGAACAGAAATACCGAAATAAACAACAACAACTGAAATGAATCCAACAGGAGATGCAACATACCCAAAATGCATACCCCATTATCGCATCTACTATTCGCTATGTACAATTATTCCATGACTAGACACTCCCTAAGAATCCCCATCGTCGTCCCACAAAAGCCATCGAGACCCGAGTACAAGTCAAGATCTACATAAAAACCCTAGAGTGTCCCACACACTGGAAAACCCTCGGATAAAGCACACAAGTTATAAAGCAAGACCGTTGCATTACCTTGCTAAAGCCTCATCCATAAGTACATATAAAGTCTCCATGCCTTCAAGAATGTTGATTCAAAGTGACCTGATCCGTCATAAGCCGTCACATACCAATCACACAAGCAAATAACGTTCCTTTCCAGGCGATCGTTGCCCTCTCCTCTCTCTCTCTCTCCCCCTCAGGAGTGGGGAATGATTTCAAAATTTTATTTATAATCACACGTTGGCCTACGTTGACATTGGATGCGATTCGTGGACCTGACCACCCGATCAGGTTGATTCCACCCATCTACCAATGCAACGCAGCGCACAACACACAAAACACACAATGATAACAAATAACATATCAAGCTAGCCCATAACAAAGTTGGATGAAGCTCGTGGTCATGACCGCCCGGCCACGATGGCTCCACTTACCTACCAACCCGTTATGGCGCGTAGCTAAGACACACACATGTACATCCCAAGCCTATGGCGAAACTAGCTGCGGTTCGTGGTCCTAACCACCCGGCTAGGATAAATCCACCCACCTACTAGCTCACCATAGCACGTTGGTATGATCACAACAACACAATGGTTTTTTGTTTTTTTTTTTCTTTTTTTTTCATAGTTAATTAATTCGTCCCAATCCTGAGAATTAGGGAGAGGAAGAAAGGGATTTTTCCCACTTTTCCCACACATGCATGCAAACATACACACTCTAACCTTTGACAGATCAACCACCTCTTCACTCCATTCTCTCAATTACAGACACTACATATGTATTCATCGATTTGACTTTTCACTAGGTAACTACAACTAGCTATGCCTTAGTCCCTCCTGTACCTATCCTTAGACGATCTAGAATGTGGGTCTCTGGGATGTCTCATATAGCCTCAACTCGTACTCGCATCCCGACGACTTCCCTAGGGCGAGTCAGGCTCAACTTCAGGAGCTCCGTCATCACTTCCTATCGTTAACACATCTGCCCAAGCCCAAGTGATATCGTTTTCTTCGTTAGGCATTTCCCTCGAAGGGTCAAAATAGTAATATCGATCCCCCGCCCATCCTACATGTCGGGTCAGGTATTCCTCAAAACACTCAATATAAAACATAACATCCAAACCCTGGTTTATGAAGCATACCAGCCAGTGCGCTTCCTCCACATCATATTCCGTCTCAAAGTCGTCGACATCTATGTCCATGCGGGCGAATGTTTGGTCCAAGAAATATATCCTTAGCTCGTACAAATAGAGTTGAGTTATTTGATCTGCCATTTTGTTACTTAGCTCCTAACAGTTTCTGCGCAACACAAGAAAAATAATTAGAAGTCCAAAATTCTTGAGCTAGCAAGGAAGAATATTTATGACACACAAATCATAGCTTACATATGCGCATATATATATATATATATATATATATATATATAACTATACATCTATGTACAAGGAGTCTACGACGTCCTTCTACTTGGATCTCGTCTAGCTTCTCCCGTCCTAATGCTACTTGAAATATGGTTTAACTCGAAGCGCGTTAACCTTCATGGGAGCACATTCTTCTCCTAAATCCTGAATTTGCATGGAACCATTGGAGTTGAGTTCCACCACTTTAAATGATCCTGCCCATCTTGTCTGTAACTTCCCCGGGAATTTATAATATTTACTATCATAGACTAGCACCAAATCCCCTTCTTGAATCACATAGGTCTTGAGATTCTTGTCGTGCCTCTCCTTACGTCTTTTCTGAATAGCTTCCAGACTTTGCTGTGCAATGAGTCTCTTTTCTTCTAGCTTGACCAATTGTATGTACCTCTCCTTCAATGACTCTTCCTCTCCCATCCTGGCCTCGATGGCCACTCTTAGTGTCGGAACTTCTTTTTCGATGGGAAAGATGGCTTCCTCGCCATATACTAGGGAGAACGGAGTGCTCTTTGTCGTCACTCGGTAGGATGTTCTATACGCCCACAAAGCTTCCAAAAGTCTCTCATCCCAGTCTCGCCTATGCACAGCTACTGTTTTTGTTAGAATCTGTTCAAGAACTTTGTTGGTGACCTCCACTTGTCCATTCGCTCTCGGGTAATATGGAGTGCTTTTCCGGTGTTTGATCTTATACAATTCCATTAATTCTTCGATCAGTTCGTTGACAAAGTGGGTTCCTCTATCACTCACTATCTCCAACGGGCATCCGAATCGGGTGATAATTTGTTCATACAAAAATTTAGCTACATCAACAACTCGGTCAGTCTTTAGAGCTTTAGCCTCTACCCACTTGGTAACATAGTCAGTGCAGACCAAGATATACCTATTGGATCTACGTCTTGAGGGAGGATCAATAGGCCCCACAAAATCAATTCCCCATGTTTCAAAAGGCTTAAGAGCCAGCACTGGCGTAAGAGGAGCAGCATGTGCTAACGTTGGTTTGCCCATTCTTTGGCATCTGTCGCATTTCTTACAGTACGTGTGAGAGTCTTTGAACAGCGTTGGCCACCAATACCCAGCCAATAAAATCTTTCTTGCCGTCAGTTCACCAGCAAAATGCCCACCGCAGGGTTCATCATGTAATGCTCTCAACACTAGGGTTGCTTCTTCTTCCTCAAGACACCTCCGATAAATGCTTTCATGTACAAAATATCGATAGAGCTGCCCCCCAATGATGCTATGGTGCTTCACCAATGCTAACAATTTTTGCTTCTCTCTCTTGCTTGCTCCCGGCGGGTATTTAATGGTGCATAAGAAATTCACCAAGTCGGCATACCAAGGTACTTTAGCATCAACCTGAAATAGATGTCCATCAGGAGCATCATCGGGCACACCAGAGATTGGCTCCTCATTAACAATTCGAGATAAATGGTGGGCCAATATGTGTGCTTTGCCTGGTTTGGTTACCACTGTGAACTGAAATGCTTGTAGGAGTAGCATCCACCTCATCAATCGCCCTGATAGCTCGGGTTTATTAATGATATACTTTAGGGCTTCGTGATCCACATAAAACGTGAAATGCTTTCCCATCAGGTAATGCCGATACTTGTTTACCGCAAAGATCATCGAGAGGCATTCCTTTTCTGTAGTCGTGTAGTTTCTTTCAGTGCTATTCAAGTTTTGACTTGCGTAATAAATAGGGTGGTCCAATTTCCTTTCATCGGCTTGACATAGCACTGCTCCAACCGCAGTATGAGAAGCGTCGGTATGCACATGAAATTCTTTCTTCTAGTCGGGTGCTACCAAAATCGGTGCATTTATCAATTTATTTTTGATCAATTTGAATGCAACTTGACACTCTCCAATCCATTGGTATTTTTGGTCTTTCCTCAAAAGATTCGTCAGTGGTGCTGCTATTGATGCAAAATTTAATAGAAATCGTCGATAATAATTAGCATGCCCCAAGAATCCTCTGAGTTGCCGCAAGTTTTGAGGAGGTGGAAGTTGTCCAATTTTTTCCACTTTATCCTCGTCAACCGCGATCCCTTTTTTGGAAATAACATGTCCCAAAAGCAATCCTCTTCGTACTCCAAATGTACACTTTTCAAGATTTAATGTGATGCCTTTTTCGATGCTTCTTCTTAAAATAGCTTCGATCCTCTCCATCATGTTTTCATCATTGCCCCTGATTGCAAAATCATCAAGGAATATCTCCATCCAATCCTGCAAATAGCCTTGATATGTAGCTATCATTGCTCTCTGGAATGTGGCCGGTGCATTGCATAATCCAAATGGCATCACACGATATGCATACGTACCCCATTCTGTGGTGAAAGTAGTTTTCGATTGATCCTCTTCATGGATTTGGATCTGGTTGTACCCACTGAAATGAGTACAATTTATGGCCAGCCACTCTGTCCAAGATTTGATCAGTGAATGGCAAAGGGAAGTGATCCTTTTTTGTGCGCTCGTTCAACTTTCGATAATCTATGCAAATACGGATTTTCTTATTTTTCTTCGGAACAACTACAATTGGTGATACCCATTCGCTGGATGTGATGGGATATATGAATCCTGCTTCCAATAATTTAGTCAATTCCAGCTTGATCAATTCCGAGTAGACTGGATTCGTCCGCCTGAGTCGTTGATATATTGGTCGGGTACCTTCTTCCAAGTTTATATAATGTTGGCAGATTCGGGGATCAATTCCTCTCAGATCACTGTATGACCATGCAAAGGCCTTGCTGAAATTTTTGAGTGCCAATTTAATGCAATCTCGTACTTCATCTGGTAGCTCTGACCCCACACTCAAGAACTTTTCTAGAAAAACTTCCCATTTTTCCACCTGAGCTTCTCGCGAATATTCCTTATTCCTTGATGACGCTGTGATTGGAAAGTGCTCCCCGATCACGCGTGCATGGTTGGCCAGTAAATCATTGTTTTTTTCTGTTTCAACCAGACCCAATTTCTTTAATTCAGCTTTTGCAATGGCTTCCCGCACTTTAGTTTTACTTTCCGCTTCTCTGTCTGATTGTCGACTTCTCCGTAGAAGCTCTTCTTCTAGCATTCTAACCCTTTCTCTCAACTGTTGCACTTCCATTGTCGGAGCTAACTCCAGTTTCAACTCTTCTTTTGAAGTTCCCTTCTCCAGGGATTGAGTAGCTTTATTTTCCTTTGCGTCTATACTCAACATGTAGCACTCAAATTCACTTGTATGTGTCAACCATCCCAGCAACTCCTGGTCTGAGTCATCCTTGTAACATAGTGGATCTTTGTACTCGCCCACTTTCGCATGTTGGAGGTTGGCCAATTGCAGATTAAATCCATCCTGTGAAAGGTCCTTAGAAGTCTCCGTGCGTAGGGCAAATCTTACCCGCACCATTTCTTGTCTAACCTTTTCCTTTGCTTTCTGCTCCCTTTCCTCAGCTGTTGTCGATTTCTTGTCGGTCAAGTTTGGAGACACTTGAAGTTGTATTCGATCTCCCTTCGGTCCAATTGTGATAAATCTTGTGCGCCAATCGTGCACACATTCGGCTTGCACCAGCCATGGCCGTCCCAATAAGATCGAGAAGGTAGCCTCTGAGGTCCTTGGTCTTACTATCAGATAATCAACCTTAAACTCTAGACCACCCACAACTGTGCTTACATTCTTCAAAAGACCCACAGGCTTCACTTGTGTTTGATCTGCCATTCTCAAGGACATCGGCGTTTCTTCCATGTGGTTGAGGCCCAAAGCTTTCATCATGAACTCAGTCATTAAGTTGACTGCGGCTCCACTATCTAACTGAGCACCGGGGACTGCATACCCTTTAATCTCGACTGTCACAGCTGGAGCATTCGAATCAATTTGCATCGTAATACTTTGAATGATCCCTTGGACATCTTTATCTTGTCTCTTTTTATCTCGAGCTTTCCTCGGCTTCTTAATATATTCGTTGTAGAATTGTTTCCTATATGCAGGTGAACATTTCAGCAATGTGCCAATGTCTAGCGTGACTTCCGTGTCCGCAAGCAACTTTACAATGTCCACTTCCTTTAAACTTTGTCTTTCCTTCCTACTCTTAGGAGCCTTCAATCTTTCAGGGAACGGTGCTATGCCTGGCACAAACTCCTGGGTCACTGGTGGAAGAATCTCTATCTCTTCCCCATCCTCAAACTCTTGCTGCTCAGCAAATCCTCCAACTTGGTTTTCTACCTCTCCATGTTTAGCTATCTTCTTTTGGCTTGCTTTTTCGCTTTCGTCTTCTGGATGCTTCTTTAAATACTCTTGAGTCCTTGTGACTACTGCCATAGTTGGCTCTTTATGTGGTTTCTTGGCCTGGTAAGCATCCACAAGTGCATCGACGAGCTAGAACCTTCTTGAGGGTTCGGTTTCTTGAACACTACTCCGATCGTAGGAACGTGCTCTTGAGCTCTCGATGTGGAATGCATCTGAGTATCAACATAATTCGAGGACCCTACTGGTCCCTTATCCTTGCTAGTGGAAGCTCTTCGTTTTGGACAATCTTCATCAAAGTGGACCTCTCCACTACAGTACCTACATAGTGGGGTATAATCAATTGGTTTCTTTTCGTTTGGACACCTAGATTGAGTATGGCCAAAGCCATGGCACCTCCAACACTGGATTGGACCATCTCTTCTTTGATCACGTGCGGCTCCTCTTGGATAGTCTCCTCCTTGACCCTGAGCACCATATCCATAAGTAGGTCTGTTTTCCCAACGAGATGTAGGTGGGACACTTTGAGCAGGAAATCCCGTGTAGGGTCTTTCTCTTGTATCTCCGGATTTCATGGTCCTCTCTTCATAGGATCTCTTGTTGTAACATCGGTCCTCTGTGTGATTTGTTCTTCCACAAAAAGTGCAACGCATTCTAGGTGGTGATCTATCTGTGAATACTCTTGAGACTGTAGGGCATTCTGAAGCCAAATGGCCGTAACCATGGCACTTTCCACACCATGTATTTGATCGAAACACTTGATTCAGGTTTGCAGCTACCTCTGGTTTTACTGTGTATGTTTCTTGGGTCATTGTGGCAGCTTTTATAGCTTGTGTGACCAACTCCAATATTCGTTCTTCAGTTAGCGCAGGCTTTACCTCGCCTGGCGTGCTAGTGGCAGCTACAAAAGCTGGGGTTGTCAATGCAGGACTTCCTTGGCCAGGATCTTTCATCGGTATGCTCCCTGGGCCTCCCATAGGTTCATATAAGAGCTCCATCTTCCTCTGTTGACATAATTGTACTTCCTCCCAAAGCCTTGCTTGTTCCTTAGCATCCATTAAAGTTGCAGGTCTTGTCAGGCTGATATGCTGCTATGCCGTAGGATCTCTCAATCCCGAAATGAATCTTCTTTTCAATGTCTCATCGTTCGGGGCATTCGCACCCATCTTTCTTACCAACGTTTCCATTCTCTGAATGTAGTTATCGATGCTCTCATTGACTCCCTGTCGCAAGTAATCCATCTGTTGGGCCAATCTATCTTGGAAGCCTTGTCGTCGAAACTTTGCCAAGAAGGCTTCCTTGAGCATCTGATAAGTTCCACACTCTTGAGGTGTCAAATTCCCATACCAGTTGGCTACCTCATCACGAAGAGTAGCCGAAAAGATCCTCAACCTTTGACCCTGGTCAACTACCTCATTGGTCGCACACGTAACCTCAAACAATTGGATAAAACTATCTGGATCCTCGTCCCAAGCACCGGAGAACTTGGTGAAGTCCCCCAAGTGAACCGAAATCCGCTGAGCCATTTCGAACAGAGGTGTGATGTCAATATCACTTCGATCCCAGAAATTTAGCACACGTGGCCTCAGGATCCCTCCTTCAAACTTTCGCACTTGATTCGCGACTCTCCTATGGGAGTACACGTTTTTAGCAGGTTTCTTCGAGCCAGTCGAGGTCGGCTCACTTGGCGGTTCCCACCTCTTCCTTTCTCTTTCAAGGGCTCTTCTCTGAGCGCGTTCCTCTCTTTGCATTTGTGTTGGTCCTGAGGATGAGCTCCCCTCACTCATGTACTAGATCTGGAGTCCGCAAGCTTGGCCAACATGTGGCGCTAGGCGAACCTATGGCACTCTCTTATAGAGACGTGCCAAGCTATTTCCCGGCAAACGCACCAAAATGTTTGATTTCGTAACCCAAGGGAAACTGCCTTACACACATCCCATGTTTTGTTAAATTAACTTGTGCTATGCCACTTTCTTTTACTCTGAGTCCACAATTGCTCTCGAATATCACATATGTATATACCCGCTTCCACTTGCTTTCCCTTTGGTTCTTTTCTT
Source organism: Ceratopteris richardii (assembly GCA_020310875.1). NCBI lineage: Eukaryota > Viridiplantae > Streptophyta > Polypodiopsida > Polypodiales > Pteridaceae > Ceratopteris > Ceratopteris richardii. The sequence goes on from CM035437.1 coordinate 103,446,107, forward strand.
TTCCCTTTTGCACATATGCACGCACACCCGCAATTCCCTCCCTTTCTTCATGAACATTAGGCCTCACTTTCATAGAAGTATAAAGCTTTGCATATGAAATGAGGAAGCATATGCACTCTTAAAATCTAGAAAAAAACATTCATTTACACACTCGTTTACTTGAAGTTTTGTTTTTGAAGAAAACATTCGATCATAATTCAATCATTCAGTAAGTCCTTATTTTGTTAAAGTTCAAGGTACAACCTTCCTTTTGTTTTGCTAAATTATTTTGTACGTTTTAATTCCACAACTTTCTCTATAAGAGTTCAGTCACAAGTATTCTTCTTTGTTAATAAGTGTCACACCAGCATGAAAAATAACTCATGCTCTCTATTACTCAAGCGGTATCTAATTCAAACTTCAAGAGATCCTCCTCTGAAAAACCTCTCAGATGAGCTCTTTTCACGGATTACTTTTAATGAAGCTTTTGCTATATTGCCTCCTTGTTGTCATGCATAGAAACCTTCATCGATATTAATCTTAGCACGCACCAAGTGGTGCAGTGTCTGCTCCTGATTAGATGAGTTGTAAAACAGTTGTATGCAACAAAAGCCAGCAGCTATATAATCCTTCCGTAGAACCTGAAAAGGGTACAGATGATTAAAGGCTTATGTGTCTCACGATGCGCACAACTCGAGCTTGACATGCGGCTGTGTGTTGGAATACGATAGGGTCTTGTGCAGCGGATGCAATTTCACATATGGCAATGATACATTCAAACACTAGCTTAGCCCATATGCTACACAGAGATCATCAAATGTTTCATATTTTGCTGCTAAATTATCCGACTTCTGTGATAGTAAATCTATCTAGTAGTATACTATAAACCCATCAGAAGTTGCTCAGTACAAACATCGCCATGTAACCCCCTACCGAAGTGTAAAGTAATTTAACATTGCCTCAGAAAACTCCGTAGTAGTTTATAGCACGCTATCTTTCCTACTTAGTCATGGACAGAATTCATTCATGTTGCCAAAAAGAAAAAAAAGACAGAGGATCTCCAAGTCTCACGTAAAACGTAAACATAAAAAAACCACAAAGCAATTGCTCCCTATAGAATGTGATTATCTAATAGCTCCAGTTATCCAAGTTATCAAAACAAAATAGTTCAGTAAACTCCAAACACAAAGCTGAAAAAAAATGAGCGAGGACACAAATGCTGTGAAAGTGCAGCCGTATTGCATTTCTTTTGAATATATAATGTATGCTTTATTGAAAATCTAACAATCACCCTCAAGTCTGTTTAAATCGAGTGCAAAAGTTGCAAGCAACAGTTCAAGACACGCTCAAACATATTCCCATATTAGAATTTAACGAGCTCATAAATGGATGTAGCACATAAACCTTTACCAGAAAACCATTATTGAGAAACAGAATTCTGCAGCCGCGTTCAAGTTTTTACTTCATGATGCTTTGAAATCTTCCAGACCATATGTGTACCAAGTTGCACATGTGTTTTGGTGATGCAAACCATAAACAACAGTAGCGAACAATTGTGATAGTGGCTCTCAAAAGTTCATCCCTTAACCAGTTTCATCAACTGCAGTTCTCAAGATTCCAGCAATCATCACCTCTTCCCCTTTTTCGCATGTACTTTCCTCCTCGCTTCTAAGCTTTATTTGAACGCGGAACATAGTATATGGAGTCATCCATTCATCATGCATAGAAGAAGTCTTTTTGTCTGATTTTACCAAAAGTACTATTTCGCATGAACTTCCCTGTGTTAGAGATAATCTTCCTCAAAATCTCCAGTCTTCAAATTCTTCCGCTTCAGCGATATCATTCAACATCAAAAGATCTCCATTTCTTTTATCAGTTCAACGCTATCCAATGAATTTACTCCTTCATTATTGGCTCTCTTCAGTGGTTATTTTGGTCTGCAAACTCGTTGGTGAAATCTCCCTCATCAGCCTCATCGTAGATGTCACTCTTTGGCAGCAAAAATCTCCACACTGAACTGATCCGCTCCTCTCCTCTTTTGCAGCCGAGAGTCCCCTCCTCTCTGAGAGATGTTCTATGCCCTTCTAGTCTGCTCTCTAATCCTCTCGACTGGTCTTTCTCAAAAAAAAAAACTCCAAGCCAGAACCCGATCTTTGATCGAGGCTCCCTCCTTTTATGTCCCTTCAGCGCACGTTACTTTCCTCCCTCTATCTGCGATCTCTCCAAACAACGAAGAAGAAGGAATGAGCACCACCCCTTCCACCTTTTAATTATCCAAATACAGCAGCCACATCCCAAAAAATGGCCCGCATACTGCTCTTGATCCTTGTGTCCACATTGAGTAGATCTTATCATCACCGGCCATCTATTCTCATTGCAAAACACCTATGTTCAAACAAATGCTCTCCAAAATGGGGCATGTTAGTGCATAAAATCAACCAGTTCATGAGCTAACAAAGCTGCAATTTCTGCGTAGCCCAAACTGAACCATCTTTTGGAAAGGATGAGCGCTGCATTTTGCCCAAAATACAGCCTTCACAAACATGTTTTCCAGGTGCCTCAAGTTTGGGCAAAGAGGACACCATTTCAGATTTCTGCAGGCGTAGCAAACTAGCAAAATTCAGATGACCAAAGCATGCATGCCAAAGCTTTGCATCTAACATAGCCTGAGAATCATGAACTGCACATGCCGAATCATTCATAGATCTTTCATAGTCTATGAGCTTATACAGCCCACGACATGAAATGTCAGAAGCAATAATAACATCGCCATTTGACAGATCATGAACTGTACATCTGTCATCAACAAATTTCACAACCAAGCCAATCTTGGCTAATGTAGAAACTGATAACAGATTCTTCTTGATCCCTAGCACAAATAAAGCATCTGAAGGTGAAAGAACTACCATCAGCAGTAGTCAGAATGATCTTTACCAACTCCCATAACATGATAAGAGGAGTTGTTGATGCATGTGACAGTATTCCCTGTAGGGGCAGGTTCCAGTGAAGAGAAGAAACTGTGCTGCGAGGTAATGTGTTTGGTCGCCCCACTGTCAAAGTACCAAACATCTGAGTCCACTGCAGACATGCATTGCTCATGAGAAGATGGGTCAAAACTGCAAACAGTAGTAAACGCCCATTCTTCTTCCTGCACAAGATTTGCAGACTCTGTTTTTGGTGTAGAGGCCTCTGCAAATTTCCCAAGTCATTGATTTTGAATTCTTTCTCCATCTGCTTCTTAATCATATGTATATCTTTTTCATCTGTTCCTGTAAGTATTATGTCATCAACATAAATACAAACATAAATAAATCCATCCTCACTTGCTTTGACTAGCAAGCTACTATCTACCTTAGATGCTTGAAACCCAAGTTCCTTCAAGAACTTTACAAGCCTATAATTCAATGCCCTTGGGGCCTACTTCAAACCATAGAAAGCTCTCTTGAGCTTACACACATGATCTAGATAGACTTGATCTTTGAAACCATCTGGTTGTTCCATATACACTTCATCTAAAATATAACCATTCAAAAATGCATTCTTCACATCTAATTGAGATAATTTCCAACCTTTGCAAGCAGCAATTGCTATAAGAGTCCTTATGGTTGTCATCTTTGCAATAGGACTATAAGTTTCATCATAGTCCACACCATATGTCTGTGCATATCCTTCTACAACAAGCTTCGCTTTGTACCTAGATACACTTCCATCTGCAAACCTTTTTGTTTTGTAATCCCATTTACATCCAATGATCTTTTGACTATTTGGTTTAGGAACCAAATCCACAGTTTCATTCTCCATCAATGCATCATATTCTTCCTGCATAGCTTTTTCCCAATTCTCCTTTCCTTTGGCTTCATCATATGTGGATGGGTCCTCATCTGCTTTTATCATATAAGCATAATCTTTAGTAGTCAAGAATGAAGTATCATAACTATACCTTGTAGGTTGCCATTTGTGCCTAGATTACCTTCTGAGTTCTCCACTTCTTGAAGTTTCTGGTTCATCATATTCTAGATCAAACATTGGCCTTTCTTCTACTTCAACTTGTCCTTCATTACTCTCTTCTTCATCACATATTTGAACCTTTGATTTACCTTTCTTCTGATTCAAAATTTCTTCTTCACCTACATGAACATTAAGTGTACCTGCATACCAAGTACCTTGCTCATCAAATGTAACATCCTTAGACACAAGCAATTGCTTTGTGGATGGACTCCACAACCTATAACCCATCTGCTTGTCATCATAGACAATGAACACATACTTTTCTACTTTAGGTTCTGAGAGTACCTGCAAGTAACCTCCCTCTTTATACCTGCATTCTACAAATAATCAGTGAATTCATTTGAAAAATACTCTCCCCCTCCATCTAATCTTAACCTCTTCAATTTTTGTTTTGTAATTCTTTTTGCATATGCATGATAGTGTTTGAATGTATTAAACACTTCTGACTTGTCTTTGATCACATAGATAGTGATCCACCTAGTAGCATCATCAACATATATGAGATAATATCTTGAACCATTTATACCAAAGTCCTCTGGAGGACCCCACACATCTCTATGTACCAATTCAAGTCTTTTTGAATACATAAAACCATGTTTATTATATGATTGCTTATGAGCCTTACCTAACTGACATGCTTCACATCTATATGTCATGTGTTGACCTGCAACATTAGGTAATCCAAGCACTGAACCATTATTAATCATCTCTTTGATACCTCTTTCATTGAAGTGTCCAAGTCTTTTATGCCAAAGATCCAATTGAGACACCTTTTGCTCTCCATATGTGAGCATAGCATGTCCAACATTACCTTGTATCTTAAGTGTGAAGAGCCTTCCCTTCTTTCCTGAAACAATTTGCTTATACCCTTGACTAGGGTCTTCAACATAAACTCCTTCATTAGTGAACCTTACCTCATATCCTTTTTCCACAATCTGTCCTACACTAATCAAAATCTTTGGAATTGTAGGAACATACAAAAGTTTACTCAAGAGAGTACTTCCATCTTTTGCTTTAACTGAACCAGTTGACTTCACTTTGTGATTTGTATTATCTCCTGTTTGAACTGTGTGATTGATTGCTTTATGATCTAGATCAGTCGTCAAAGCAATGCTTCCACTCAGATGATTGCTACATCCTGAGTCAATATAGAATACTCTCAAGTCTTCGATTCCTCCACTTCTTCCAAAGAAATTCCTACCACCTCTACCTTTGAAATTTCCTCTCTGATATCTGCCACCTCTTCCTCTTTGATTAAAATTCTGATTCAAATTACTATTTCTTTGATTATTATGAGAACATTCATGAGATAGATGATTGGTCTTACCACGTATCCAACAAGCTTTGACATTATATATGTTATTTTTGCCTCTTCCTCTACTTCTACCATTGCCTCTTCTTATCAGGAAGTTTGCTTGACTTGGAGTACCTTCATCTTCAACTGATTGTTGCTTTCCTTTGCTAGATTTCTTCTTATCTTTGGAATACATTGCATGACCTGCACCCTTATCAACATCTCCTTTGATATCATTCTCAAAAATTAGTATATGTCCTAACAATTGATTCAAATCAGGAGTGAAATGATCTAATGAAAGTTTTGTAGACAATATAAAAGGTTTCCACTTCTCATCTCCTCTTAGACCTGTGAGAATTTGTCTTATCAACTTATCTTCTTCAATATCTTCATCAATTGCACCTAAAGAATCAGCAATGTCTTTCATCTTTGTCACATAATTAGATATTGATTGTGAAGTCTTCTTCTTGAATGTAGTAAACTCTGCCCATAATGATGCTTTCCTTGATTTGGTTGTATTCTAAAAATGCTCTTCCAAAGCACTCCATATGTCACTTGCACTTTCAAGTCCTCTGATATGAGGAAGCAAATAGTCAGTCACTGCCATGTAGATTATGCTCCTTGCATGAGCATCCTTCTTCATCCAAATCTTTAAATCTGCAAGCTCCTCCCTAGTTGGGACACTAGGATCTTTGAACTCTGGCTTTTCTTCCTCTCCTGTGATGTATCCCATTAGATCTTTGCTCATAAGATGAGCTTCCATCCTCATAGACCAATCTAGATAGTTCTCTCTATCCAACTTCTCAATTTGGAGACTATCTCCCATCCTTTCTTCACATGTACTATCAAATCTTTAACTTTATAAGGAATGATTGTACCTTAGCTTCAAATTTTACTCCTTCTGATCCTTTTGATTGCTCTTGTGTGTCTCCCTTCAGCTTTTCTTTCACACTTTGTTCTTTTGAATCTTCAAAGTTGGAATTTTGTATATCTACAGCAGTCGGGGTCTTCCTTTTCTTCAAATTTGATAAATCTTGCTCTGATACCACTGAAGGAGAGTGTTAATCTCCTAAAGAAAAGCTATCCTTGATGTTAGAGCACCTCTATATAGAGAATAACTCTAAACTTCAACCAATTTTGAAAGACAAGTGCCAAACTGTCAAGACTTTAGCTAACTGTGAAGAAATTCATTTCATAGAAAAATCTACTGCACATTACTCACTCATTGACTTATCAAATTTGTACAATTTCTTATGAAACTTTGTACAAGTTGTTGCCTAAAGGTTCCGCACCTCCTCCGAGTTAAAACATCTTAAAAGCTTCAAAATATTATAAGAAATGATCCAAACAATCTACCTATGTATGAAACTTCCTTCTTGTAGAGTCAACTTTGACACCTGTTAGATGGTCCTCCCAAACAAGAACCCGTTTAAGCAAATTCTTTTAGCCATAGATGGCTTACCTTCCAACTTAGATTTTGACTCCTCATTTGTGTAAAACTTTACACTGTGCACTGAGAACTAATCAATTCTTTGACCATCGAGATTGCGCAAAAGGATTTCTGATATAATCAAACACAAAAGGAGAAATGGAGAAAAGATCGACGTGCAATTCTCTAAAAATTCTTTTTATTCAACTCATCATACATCTGATGGATGATACACTCAATACTCATGATCTACTCCTTTCTATCTCATCTATACTTCATCTCTCTCACCTAATATGACCATATACATGTATATATGTATATACATACATACATACATACACACACACACATATATATATATATATATATATATATATATATATATATATATATATATATATATATATATATATATATATATATATATATATATATATATATATATATATATATATACATATGAGTATTGATTCGTCATTACTTCAAGTATTTTGAAGTATTTACAAAACTAATGTACATGTGTTTATAGAACTTTTCTTCCAAAACCGTCACTTCACTTCATGAACTTAGACTTCAATCTTTCCTTCATGTCTTCATTTCTAAGCTTCATATAATCACCAATTGTTGATTGTCTTGCTCCAACAACAACTTAGACATACACTTGAACCAAAGGCAAAAAAATATGTGTTCATTGGTTATGATGAAAAGAAGATGAGTTACAGGTTGTGGAATCCTCTAACCAGACAATTTCTTATTTCTAGAGATGTTATATTTGATGAACAAAAAATTAGATATGTAGATCAAAGTCATACAGTTGAAGAATTTGAAGAAGAGGAAACAAGATGTGAGAAAGGAAAATCGAGTGTGCAGGAGAAAGGAGATGAAGAGTACATGCAAGAAAGTACATCTAGAAGTGGATTAACAAGAACAAGTGAACAAGCTCATATATTTGATGAAGAGATGTATCCAGACACACATGAAGAATGTGAACCAAGGAGGTCAAGAAGGCAACCAGAAAGGTATTCTTATGATACTTCTTACATAACTCAGAAGAACTATGCATATATGGTCATAGATGATGAAGAACCTCAGAACTATGATGAAGCAAAAGGCAAGAAGCAATGAAGGAAGAATTCAATGCACTAGAGAAGAACAAGACTTGGGAATTTGTTTCTAAACCGAATGGTAAGAAGATAATTGGAAATAAATGGGTTTATAAAGTGAAGAAGCTTGCAGATGGAAGTATAGCCAGATACAAAGCTAGATTGGTGGCAAAAGGCAATGCTCAAACTTATGGCATAGATTATGATGAGACATTCAGTCACGTAGCTAAGATGTCAAGTATAAGGACAATCATGGCTATTGAAGCTTCAAAAGGATGGACTCTAAGTCAACTGGATATAACTAATGCATTCTTGAATGGATACATATCAAATGAGGTATATCAAAGTTCAAAAGCAGATCCAAGTCTAAAGGGAACAGATGAAGATACAATCTAAATTTGTATTTATGTAGATGACATTATAATCACAGATACTTTAGATGAAGGAATCAAGGAGGTAAAGAGATTACTTGAGAAAGAGTTCAAGATCAGTGATCTAGGAAATTTATCATAATTTCTTGGTATGGAAGTCACTTATACAGATCTTGGCATATATGTATCACAAGAAAGGTATCTTATGAACCTATTAAAGAAGTTGGGTTCTCTATGGATCTCTTCACCCAAGAGTGCTCCACATATGTCATCATAGACCAGTTTATAACTAGGTGCACTATTGCTAATAGTTGTGCAAAATGTATCCCATGATGATGACAAGGTGCATAACAACAAGACTACTTTCATTTCATTATCCATCTCCATTTTTTGAGCCAATGATCCTCTCTTGTCTATATAAGCATTACCTTCTTTTCAAAAAAATACATGCTGATAATGAATCTTTGAATACTTGGGCTCCATGCCCCTTTGACCTTTCAAAAATCAAAGAGATGTCATAATCAATCTTGATTTTAGACAACTCACCGTGAGGATCTTGTATCCCATATTTATGGCCATTAACATTTTTTTTAACTCTCTTTTTTGACTTTATGTGGGTATCAAAAAAAGTTCCTAAGTTCAAGATTAGATGAAGCTACATGGGCCTTGAGGGAACCTTACTTTTCTCGGTCACTTTTTTTTCGGTGTATCGTTACGTGATTTTAGTTTTCCTATTATATGCCCAAATCAAATAATGATTAATATCCCACATATGATGCATGTGTTTCACATTGTGTATGCCCGCAAATAATAAATGGAGTAGTCAAACCATGATTCCTCTCAAAATCACATACACACACACACACACTCTTTCTGGAGCACTAGATATTAAAATATGAGAAATAGTTTAGTGTTACTAGATTTTTCATCTTAGGCTACCTCTCTAGAGATTAGATTCCTCATTTAGGACCCTTAACCGCGAGAAATGATAGTTAGAGTGATTCATTTAACACAATGTGCTCATGTACACACTATTTAGCACACACGATTGAATTATAGCTTTGAACAAAAGGTAGCTCCTAGTTTCTTGTGGTGAGTCAAAACTTATCTACTTTCTTGTGGTGAGTCAAAACTTCTTTTAGTGACTCCAGTGTTGTAGCTTACTCTACTGAACAATAGTTGAAGCTAATCTTAGTATAGTCTAGATCACTAATCAATGCATAAGCATGGATGATGTTTCACTCACTGGAACTGAATAAGAGCTAATATTTACATGATCTTGTCCCTTTTAATGACTTGCTAGGCCAAGCAACAAGATTCTTGTCCTTTGCATGAGGGGGCTTTCTACGAAAATGATAAAAATCCTAAGGCCTTTGCAAAATGATCCCGGAAGGTCTTCCCAACTAGGCTATCCCATGATTTTAAACTTTTTGTCACTACTAAGTCTCTACTTGTTTAGCTTGTTTAGCTCAAAGTAAGAGTACTAACCTTCATTATAATCCTTGAATTAACTTCACAAAAGGCTTCGATCTTTCATTTGATCTTAGTGTTCACGAAGTGATCTCCAAATCATACAAAAGTGGAAAAATAAAGAGGTCCCTTATGAATTCATACACACACCAAGACATGCATAGAAATTTTCCAAATTCTTCCCAACCCTGAAGCCTAGACCACAAGATCCTAAAGAAAGTTGCAAGGCAATGTTTTCCCCCTTTATTCAAATGAATCAGTAAGAATGTCTTATGTAAACATTTTTCTAGGCAAGATAATTGCATGTATTATCAAGTAGGACCGTAAATTGATGGAAGGTCCTCTCAAAAAGAGTCTCGGAGATCAGTAGATAACCAATTCTCTATTCAAGGTCGACAATTGCTTGACTCATGCAAATCAAAAGTGACCCAAAGCACAAATCCTTGCTTGAATCTGAGATAAAGGTTCTCAAAACTAAGGTTGTGGCAACAATATTCCTCAACTTTTTGTCTGAACTATGGTCCTCCATTAAAACAATTCAAAGAGTAGTTGATGTTTTCTTTTCACCTCTAGGTCTATAGATGATGAGTAGCACCCTAGCAGCTCTCCCTTTGTAAAGGTCTCAATGATGTTCCCTCAACCAATTTTCTCCTTATTAAGTATCATGGCACATGGAATGTTGCACTTTAAACCCCATGAAAAAACCTTGTGGAGAATTTACCAATTATGTGATTCTTTTTCTCACTCTCAATGTGAATGTATAGAGTGTTAGTGTGCTCTTTTTCTAAATTAAGCACTCTCTATTAATGTCTTCACCACACATGGATTTTGCTCGTCCAATGTCAAGGTTCCCTACTAATTCAACCTTCCAATTGTAATAACATTCCCCTTATTCTTAACTCTCACCCCAAATAAGCCAAAGACCATGACATTCACAAGATAGAAGGCACTATCACATTAAATCATAGAGCATAGAGGATAGAGGGCACTAGAAATTTCATAAGCCTCCCTTAACTTATCATATTCTTACCTCTTATAGATCTACCTTAACCAAAATTCTTACCTTAGCATCTGACATTAACCATAATTCTTCAACTTCATTAACTCTCCTATAGTCCAACTCCCTACAGATTTAAAATCCAAGTTTAACGAGGTAATTGAAGAATGGAACGCCAATTCTAGGTCCTCTCCACATGCATTTACGTGCTCTATATCTCCGTATCCTTTTATTAACTCCTTTCATAGTAGATGGAACTTAAGTAAGAAGTAATTAGATTTAATTGTAACTTGTCAATTGTTCTGAATTGATGCTCATTTGGTCATCCCTTTGCTTCATGCTCTCGAGTACTTTTTTAGTCTACTTCAATAGATCATATGTGCTTTCACTTCTTAAAAACTCACTTTGAGGATGCAGGTATGCACGCTATCTCTTTTGCAAGAGCTTGACCTCCCTCACACCCTTTCTTGAGAGCATGTAAGTTAATTGAGACCACCCTTGATGGATTATCATAATCTCCCTCACCATCTTGATACAAGGATCAAGTAGAAGGTTAACTCTCATAGACCTTTTATTACTCGCAAAGACAGTGTGACCTTGCCCAATCTCACTATAGAATCACCCTATCTCTATTATGATAAATTCTTGTCCTATACATGCATATGCATGCTTATCGCATACCCTCACAAACTCAGAGTATAAAACATGATCACCTCTTCTCATGTGTGGAGTACAAAGCTCCCATAATTGGTGGATTCCATTTGATTTAAGATTTTCCTTGAAATCACAGTTACCTATTTTTTGGGGTATTTTATTGAAGATCGAAGTCAAAATCTTATTGAAACCTTACTCTTCAACCCTTGTCACTGCAACAACTAACAAGCTTACCAACCTCTACAATCTATCAGGGGATTTATTCAAAAGAAATGAGCTTCAAGCCACAAAACAATGAGAAAACCAACATAACTCTTACCCATCAACTAATCACTACCTCCAAAACTTAACCATCTATGGGATATCTTAGACTTTAAACATGATTCTAAGCAACGGTGCCAAAGATGTCGTCATAGACCTATGGACACAATGCCAATGAAAGATTTGGTGACGTAAAGTGACTTGGATCAACCATGTAATTCTCAATATGATTAGTGGCATGGCCAAGTGCAGGCAAACTTCCTTCACATGAATGAGGAGTACAATTGAAGTTTTTGAGAGAATAAATCACAAAAAATTTGCACCAAAGAGGAATGAGAGAATAAATCACAAAAAATGTGCACCAAAGAGGAAGAAAAATGCACAAAATATATGCCAAAACACTCCACTTAGGTACATAGGTTTGGGACATCTCAAGCACAACACGGAACATAGGCTTGGGACATCTCAAACACAACATGGAAGCTCATAATGAAGATCTTGATGAGAGAGAATAAAGAAAGAAGAAAAAGTGACAAGATCTTCTTCAAATGACTCAAAAAATAAAGTACAATAGGTTTTCATTGTCTTACATACCAAGATGAGTGACCCTTTTTACACCCAAAAGTGGTCAAAACTTAAAAATTAAGCCTTGAGAGCTACTTTTTACTCAGAAAGGAGTTCTAACATTCGAGAAAAGTAGCTAATTAGTTAGAGCAAATACTTCTTAGGATGACGGACTCTTTGGCATTAACAAAATGGAGTTTTGTTACATAAAATCAATCAATAACATATTTCGAAAGGATGATATATCATTGGATACCCCTATGTCTAATGTCTTTTATCTTTATTAGACATAGTCTTTTATCTTTATTCCTTCACTGTTCATCAAAGTGATTTAGCATTCATATCTTGAAAAGAGTCCACTATGACTCTTGTTTTACTTTTTGTTGATATATTTAGGTAGTGATGCCTGTGAACACACTAGGACTACCAGGGTACTTTTTTCCCTCTTTAGGAGGTTTTTTCACCCCGGCTTGTATATACGCCTATAGCCCTAACAAGTTACTTATCTTTGTACATTCTAGTGGTAATACATTCAGTATTGTGTGTTGTGATCCAAGCTTCTTCTTCTTCCTTGTGTTGTTCACATGCTTAAACAGACGTTTAACTCCAACAATTGGTGTCAGAGTAGGTCAGTGCTTCATCTAGGGCGCCGTCGACACCCATCTGGTCACAATCTCAGAATCGCATGAAATTTGGTGAGCATACTCAGGGTGATTAGGAGATCAGCTTGGCACATGTGCCCACACAAGAGAACATTGCAGATCTTTTCACGAAGGCTCTGCCTAGGGAGAAGTTTGAAGCTTTCCACAAAGCTTTGGACCTAGTTCCTTATTTTTATTGATTCCACATAGCTTGGCACTTCCTTATACATGAGTGCCAACTCCTTGTTCACCACATCACTTCCAGGGTGGATTTGTTGATATATTTAGGTAATGTGTGTGAACACACTAGGACCGTCGGGGCACTCTTTTTCCTCTTTAAAAGGTTTTTTCCCCCGACTTGTATATACGCCTATAGCCCTAATGGGTTACTTATCTTTCTACATTCTAGTGGTAATACATTCAGTATTGTGTGTTGTGCTCCAAGCTTCTTCTTCTTTCTTCTACTGTTCGTGTGCTTCAGCAGACGTCTAACTCCAAAAGTTTTTTCCTCCAAAAGTGTGCATGTATGTATGCATTTATTTATGCATGTATACATGTACGAATGTATCCATTTATCTTTGCATGCATGCATGCATGCCTGTATTAATGTATTTTATATCTACATATGCATGCATGTTAGATATTTGTATGGATGTGAATGTATGTATGAATACATGTGTGCACGTATGTATTTAAATTGTGTATGTGTGGAATATATATCCATGTGTATGTGTATGTAAGTGTGTGCGTGTAATTTTGCGTACGTATATATGTCTTTCTATGTGTATATGAATGTATGTTTTTGTAAGTTTGTGTATAATATGTATATAAGTGTATGCATTTGTATGCATGCACATACATACATATATACACACACACACACACACACATATATATATATATATATATATATATATATATATATATATATATATATATATATATATATATATATATATAATCGAACATTGGCATCTCATTCACCATCGTTGTAACTTGCAAATTTCATTATTTAGAGAAATGAAGGCATGTTGCTGTGTGCATCACTAAATGGTGCTTCAGGCAAAAACATGAAGCCCAAATTACCAAGCTTTCTATTGATTAGGCTTAATCACCCGAAACTTTTGTCCAATACATGTAAGATTTTTTTTTGCTATTGAATATCCAGTAAATTCAACTGAAGATAGTACATCAACATGATAGCATGGCTGTAAGTTTTTTTTTTTTTTTTTTTTGCATAAAGAAATTTATTCGAAGGAATACAATTATACTTTTTAATTGATTATATATAAGTTATCTGATGTTCCTCGAGGTTGTCTAGACAGCAACCAACGATAAAAATCATTTATTTATACATGTACCACCTCAGTATCCATAAAAATATATTGTAAGTTGCAACTATCCAAAGCCAAAAATATATGGAAACCATTTAAGCACCTTCACTGAATATTTCAAAATTTAAGAACCAATAAAAGTTGTATAAAAACCTCAAGTGCTTTAGATATCACTTTGGCCACATAAAATGATATATGAATTTTAAATATAAAGTTCAAGCGAAGCAAGATAGCATAAAAAAAATTCTTGTAGAGTTCCATCTTGTGCTACTCATTCAAGCATTCCTACTACTGCATCCATTCCATGTAAAGCTCATCCACCTACCGAGGAGAATTATAGATAGTATGTTCAAAAACACATTTTCCTATATTTAATCCATCTCTTATATTCAATGTTGGAAATAAATTCAGTTATTTTATAGCAAAAGAAAAAAATTATGTAGAAACTCTATATATACATACTATTATCTTATCAAGGAAAAATAAATGTAAGCTTAATGTTTTTAATGGGATGAGTATTTAAACAACTACTGATAAGCTGAAATAGGAAACTAAAATATGCATACAATATATTCATGTCTACATACATGTCTCTATTGGTGTATGTCAATATGTATAGAGTTAGGACACATACATACACACGAACATAAGTATGCATGTTTTCATGCATGCATGCATGCGCTTGTACATAATAAGCAATGAAGTAAGCAACATAATGTGTACGTATGTATATATGCATATATCTATGCACGTATCCATGTGTGTATATATGTATCCATGTGTGTATGTATGTACACATTTCTTTATGTAGGTACATGAGTATGTATGAGCAATAAAGCATGTATGTATGTACACATGCATGGAACTATGTGTAAGCAAGTAATTGTAAAGAAAGCATTTATGCACGTAGATAATTGTATGCATGTACATACTGTATATATGTTTATATATACATATATATATATATATATATATATATATATATATATATATATATGTGAGTGTGTGTATGTGTAAATATAAATCAATGTTGTGAACGTCATCTTTTCAAAAATGTGGCACTCGTTTTATCAAAATCTGCACAAAAATGTTTTATCGAATACAGATGTGTTTATGCCCACGCTCAGAAGCTTGTTGGTGTTCAGACCCAGACTGAAGAGTGGGAATTCTGCGGGGAAGGTGATGGAACTGGCACTGGAGAACCCGCGTATGTGAGAAAGTAAGGCGCAGCGGCAGGTTCTTCTGTAGCGGGAATCGGGGATGGGCTTTGTTCTTCGTAAGGAGGATATTCATCTACGTAGGGGTAGGGCGGCTCTGCTTCGTCTCCGTCGCATGCAGGCGCTTCGGACGCAGGAGGGTATGGCTTCTCTGGTGCGGAGATTGGAGCAGGCGTGTTCGGCCAGCCCGTGATCGGTATCGGTGAAGGGCTGGCCGATGGTGTTGCTGATGAGGGCTGGGTCTGAAAGTTTTGCGAGTCGATCTTGTTCTGGAACAATATCTCTGTGTGCTGGCTGGTTATGGTGTTTTGTAGCTGCTTCTGCACTGCCCCAAGCCTCCTTATTTTTGGCTTTAAGGAGTCGCAAACGCTTGGTAGATCAATGCCTGCAAAACACAGCATCATCAATTTCAAATTTATGCAACAATCGACTGCATAAACGTATGCGTATGATTCCATCACCCGGCATGCCCTGGACATCAATATATACGAGCTTATATTTGAATCTGAGCAGTTATGCAGTCCATGCGCATTTGCATGCACATATCCAGCTAAAATTGCAGGATATATCTGTGTAAATTAGGTCAGTAGTCGCATACCCTCTTCAGCAGCGAGATTGGTGTATAGATCATTTATGTTCGGGCAATTCCTCCGGCATTGTGAAAAGCAAAGCCGTCTGGTGAAGTCTCGCTCCAAGAGTGCGTCAGTGGAGAGCCCCACAGACATCCTCTGAAGTCCACAGGTCTGGATGCAATCCTCAGATTCTATCCACTCCAAGGGTCGTTCTGCCATGATGATTGATGTCTGCACAGAAGGGAAACATTGGTGACGTTGGTGCTGATAAAGTAGCTGTCTAAGTTTATGACTATTGGCTGAGGTGTAATCTGACATTGATTGATGTCTGCACAGAAGGGAAACATTAGTGGCGTTGGTGCTGATGAAGTAGCTGTCTAAGTTTATGACCATTGGCTGAGGTTCAATCTGACATTGATTGATGTCTGCACAGAAGGGAAACATTAGTGGCGTAACGCGTTGGTGGCAGGTGCTGATGAAGTAGCTGTCTAAGTTTATGACAATAGGCTGAGGTTCAATCTGACATTTATTGATGTGTTGATTGATGTCTGCACAGAAGGGAAACATTAGTGGCGTTGGTGCTGATAAAGTAGCTGTCTAAGTTTATGACGATTGGCTGAGGTGCAATCTGACATTGCTTGTATAACTTGTCCGTGGTGAAAGCAGACTACAAAAACTGTCTCTATGCAACGCAAATGGATAGCGGCGCAGTAAGACTGGAAATGAACGATCATGTAAAGTGAGACTGGAGCCTTGAATGAAGAAGTAGTCTTTTGATGGTCCAGAATTCACCTGACACTTAAATTGTGGTGCAGCATGACTCGTAACCTGTTTCTCAAGAACGCATCGTGCTCCAGATGATGATACAGCAAATGCGCATTCTTCGATGGGCAACTCTTCACATTCTATAGTTCCTGCATATTCAAAGCAAACTTATCATCATCACTTGTCTCTTTAGTGGTGGAAAATCGTTTTATGTTTGGCACGACCATAAATGGTGCAAACTTCTTATCTGAGAAGTTAATACCATAAGACTTTAGTGGTTTTTAGTATGTAAACTCAACTGAGATTCGACAGGTGCCCTCGTTTGTGTGACTTGCTCTGTCATTGTGGTTTGCAGCGTGGAATTAATATGAAATTGCCTCAATATTAGGGAAGCTAGTACTTCAAAGCTTCAGTGATTTCTAAAATATGTAAACCCAGCCTGAGATTCGACAGATGCCCTCGTTTTCTATGCTTGTTGTGGTTTGCATGGAATTAATATGAATTCGTCTCAATCTCTGCAAGTTGGGAAGGCGTTGTAGTCTGGATGAGGACCTATTTGTAGTCTGGATGCTTTTTATCTAAGTAAATTGGCCAAATCCCAGAGCAATGCTGCTTAAGGAAGTTCTAATGTGATATCAAAACCAGTTGTGGATCTGAATTTCGTTAGTTGAAGATATCTGAAACAAATTTAAACATAATTTACAACTTATACACCATAAGATGGGTACTGAGGCAGGCATGTAACCCTCTTGTCAGAAGCTTCAACATCCCCTAAACCTCAGGGTCGAGACATCGAGAAGCATATTCGCCTTGCTTAACCATGTTTTGATATGATGATGGAATAAGAAATGTCAGTGCATTCGCCTTAACCTCAGGGTCGAGACATCGCCTTGCTTAACCATGTTCTGATATGATTATGGAGGTCTAAGAAATATCAGTGCACTCGCCAGACATGTAAATTGCCAATACGGAGGGTGCAACCCTTCAACATTATTCAGTTTGACTGAGAAATGAGAATTATCAGCCTCATGAATGCAGGAAAACTTCGTTGACGTACGTGGACGAAGCGGCAGCATGCTGTTAAAGTGTAATTATAATACAGATTTGGGAGGATACATGGCGAAGAGATTCGTCTGTAGAAAAAAAAGTGAAAGAAGTATCTTTACATCAAAATACGTAATTAACCATATCAATAATAGAGTGTCTAGGATGCAGGCAAGTATCCAACATGGAAGCATTTCACAGAATTGGATTCGTGGTTGACTATAACAGGATTGTACGCCCTGAAATAGTAACTGTGTATTGATCCTCGAATACATGCAGAAAGTTGCTATGCATTTCAAAGTAAAGTTCGGGGTTCTCCGCACCTTGGACAGGTTCAATCCCATCGATGAGAGCAGCAAGAATCGCAACAATCAGGAAGAACGCACTTCCTCTTGCTGGTGAAACGGCCGCGAGCATAGCCTTGTAGGCCATGCTTGAAACAATCTGTATCAGTTAAGAAATTTTAAACAGTCTTAAGCTCCGGGGTCACATCATTCGATTACAAACGACGTCAAGTCTCTCTCACACACACACACACGCACACACGTATACACACACCTCGAGAACAAGAAGCTATTCGCACCGAAACCGCTCTGTGCGAGTTTCGAGAGAATGACGACCCACGGGAAGAGGGGAGGCGCACTGCGACTTGTGAGTCGGAGCAGTGGCGCGTCAAAAGCTTTAATCTAGAGGACGAATACCGGATTTGAGAATCTAAGAGACGCCATGGCAATCTCGACCATCATTCGTCTCCCCGTTTCTCGTATTGTATCACAATCATATCTCCTTAGGTACACACCCTAAGGGCTAAGCTATCACCTTAGCATAACGCCCCAAATTGCAAACAATATTTGTTTCCGTACCCTCCCTAATGCCAATGTCATGACCTATCTAAACGAATTTCTATGTTTAAGTCATAGAAAATGTTTTTGAAAAATGTCCATTGTGGGTTTACTAGTTGGAGTTCGAGCAAGGATTTTCAAGTCAAATAACTCTACCATAAGTACATATATCATAACTAGCTTTAGCCTCTATGCCATTATGGATGTGATTGAGAAATTTAGCTTGAAAGCGTATGCTTTTTAGGTCACATATGTTCGTTTAGCTTACTCAAGGAATAGGCTCCCCTATGTTCACAAGAAAATTCATGTAACCCTCCAAGATATAAAGCAATTTGACTAAATACAAGGTCTCTCGCCATATGATACCATAGGATTACTTACACAATGATTGCATATCTATCTATCTATCTATCTCTCAGTGTGTGTGTGTCTATCTTTATATCTATCTATCTATCTATTTGTCTCTCTCTTTTTCTTTCTGTATGTCTCTCTATCTCTCTATCTCTCTTTATCTATCTATCTATCTATCTATCTATCTATCTATCCATCCATCCATCCATCCATCCATCCATCCATCCATCCATCCATCCATCCATCCATCCATCCATCCATCCATCCATCTATCTATCTATCTATCTATCTATCTATCTATCTGTCTGTCTGTCTGTCTATATGTCTCTCTCTCTCTCTTTGTTTGTGAGTCAGTCTATCTGTCTATCTATCTATCTATCTATCTATCTATCTGTCTATCTATCTATCTGTCTGTCTATCTATCTGTTTGTCTGTCTGTCTATCTGTCTGTCTATGTGTATGTCTATCTATATGTCTGTTTGTCTCTCTGTTTGCATGTATGTTTGTCTCTCTGCCTACTTGCATGTCTATCTACATGTTTGTCCATCTGCTTGATTGCTTGTATCTCTGTTTGTCTATCTATCTATCTATCTATCTATCTATCTATCTATCTATCTATCTATCTATCTATCTATCTATCTATCTATCTATCTATCTATCTATCTATCTATCTATCTATCTATCTATCTATCTGTCTGTCTGTCTGTCTGTCTGTATGTTTGTCTGTCTATCTCTTTGTCTATCTGTGTGTCTGTTTGTTTGTGTGTTTGTATGCCTCTTTCTTTATCTGTCTCTATATATATATATATATATATATATATATATATATATATATATATATATATATATATATATATATATATATATATATATATATATATATATATATATATATATATATATATATATATATATGTGTGTGTGTGTGTGTGTGTGTGTGTATGTGTGTGTGTGTGTATGCATGTGTGTGTATCTATCTATCTGTCTATCTATCTATCTATCTATCTATCTATCTATCTATCTATCTATCTATCTATCTATCTATCTATCTATCTATCTATCTATCTATCTATCTATCTATCTATCTATCTATCTATCTATCTATTTAGCTATCTATCTATCTATCTATCTATCTATCTATCTATCTATCTATCTATCTATCTATCCATCCATCCATCCATCCATCCATCCATCCATCCATCCATCCATCCATCCATCTATCTGTCTATCTACCTATCTATCTATCTATCTATCTATCTATCTATCTATCTATCTATCTATCTATCTATCTATCTATCTATCTATCTATCTATTTGTATGTTTGTCTGTCTCTCTTTTGTCTCTCTATCTATCTATCTATCTATCTATCTATCTATCTATCTATCTATCTATCTATCTATTTATCTGTCTGTATGTCTATCTCTTATATTTTATGGAATAATGGAATGTTATATGGATTTTAATGTCTTGAGGATTTTAATATGATTTGTGTTTTGATTTAGCAGGTGAAGACTCATGAGGGTGTGAATGCATGTGGACTTATTCAGATATTTAGAAGAATATTTAGAAAAGATAGTATTTTAGTTATTTTTTGTAAAAATAATAGATCTCTTTAGAAAGCGATATTTTTGTAAAAATAGTAGATTATAATTTTGTAAATAAAGTGCATTTTTGTAAAAGGCATGCTTTTCAAAGTGTCGCGTTCATGTATCTTCTATTTAGGATGTAATGCAAAATACCTATAAATACACATGCTCTGATAGACTCGTCCATCAAACTATGTGGGGGGTGATTGTACCCAATCTAGTGTCAAGTCTCTTGTTTCTTTCTATTCTCTGAGTATTTTTTCTTGTGAGATTTTGTTTGTATTTTACTATGCACATGTTTGTTTGTGGGATCTGAAAGTCAATAGTGGTATCAGATCCAAGGCATATCCACAGAGATGGTTTCTTGATGTCCAGTTATGATTTGCAGTGTCCATTTCATTCATAATTCAGCATCCATCTCAACCATCCAGTCCAGGTTTTCGTTTATCAAGTTTGTTTGTTTGTGGTTCCCTGGTTTGTTTTTTTTTTATTTTTTTGAATTAATTATTGTACACGGTACTCAGTGTAGTCACTATGCTCACTATACCCGCATAACCCTTGTGCTCACTGTGCTCATTGTGCTCATTGTACCCACTTTACCCCTTATACCCCTTGATCATTCAGTTACTCCTTCGGCTTACTCCAAGATGTCGACCAAGGCATATAACCACGGCATAACTTTGGCATCTTCGGTACTCATCAGTTCTCTTGGTTCACTTTGGTCCCCATTGGTTCCATTGGCTATGCATAAATAATTTCTAACTTATGAGTGGCAATAAGTGCTTAGTTATTTCCCTAGTTAGCTTACTTATTTCTCTAGTTAGCTTGCTTAGTTCCTTATTTAGCATGTAGGGAATTTGAACTCACAACCTCATACTTCCAAGAGATAAGTTTTATCCACTAGCTTACTTTCACTTATTGATATCCCCTTCCTTTTAATTAATATTCAACACAACTTTTAACACTCGCTTCACCTTATTTATTTATTTGTTAATTTATTTAATTATTTATTTATTCAACACTCTCATTTATTTATTATTTATTTTATTTATTTATTCATTTATTATTATTATTTTTATTATATATATATAGTATTGTTAAAATCTTTTTCACATGCTTAGTCCTAGGTTTTGGTTCTATATAAGGCTATCCTACCCATAACATCGAGGATTTTGGTACATCACCCCTACTTGGGATAACACCTGAGCAATAGTTGAAACTTTTGAGGCAAGAACTCCAAAATGCTCAAAATGAACGTGATGTTGCACTTCAACAACTACAAGTGATGAGAATAACCTAGTTAGGGTAGTGATGACCATTGTCATTGCTCAAGAACAAGGCACACAGTCCAAGATTGATGCTAAACATTTCCAATTTTCATGATTTGATGGACGAAAGGATGGCCAATTTGTTCTTTCATGGCTTTCTCAATTTCATGATTTTTATTCCGATGAATCATATTTTGAAAGTGAGAAAGTGAAATTTGTTACTAATTATTTGGTGGGTAAGGCCCAGTTATGGTGCAATGTTTTGGGCCATAACACTAATCACCCCAGCACATGGGTTGCATTTCAAGAAAAGATCAAAGAGTCTTTCCTTCCTCCTCAACTCCACTTACATGCTCGTCGATCATGGATAACTTTTGGATGGAAAGATGGAGATACTATCTCTACATATACTGAACATTTTTGGCAATGCATTACTTATTCGTTCACTTGAAACGATTCATGAAGATACCTTGCAATGAAAGTATGAAGATGGTTTGGAGATGGGAATCCAAGCCAAGCTCAATACACTACCTCTAACAACCTTCTATGAAGCTATTTCATCCATCACCAAGCCCATTCGCTTACAGAAAATGTGTCAATGAAAACAACCAAAGAAGCCCAGTTTTTCCTTCAAGCATCCTTTTAATAATTTCTCTTCCCCTACGTCGCAATGCCCACTTACTCTACTTTTCAACGCCCTTCTGAATCCAATTTCACATTAATTCACAAGCCAACCCCGTACAACCTACCAAACCTCCAACCCTTAAAACCAGGATGATGGATGGTCAACAAAGGAGGCCCCATATCACTTGCTCGCATTGTGGTAAGCTTGTTCATACTAAAGCTAAATGTAGATTCCAAACTAATTACATAAATCCTGTCAGAGCTCAAGTACACAACATGGAGGTGGTTCCTAAAGACATTCAACTTGATTGGACTGAAGAAGCATTGGAAAAGAATGTAAGTGCCTTGGGTAACACAATTTCTATTAATTCTTTACTTTGCATGGATACTATTAATGGTAAAGTTGTTAATATTTTACATGATGATGGTAGTTTGCATGATTTTATTTCTCATACACTAGTGAAAAATCTCCAATTAAACCCACTTCCTTCTATGTATAAAGTTCAGTCTACATTTCAAGGAAATAGATATAATGTTACAAGTGAAGTGCATAATGTTGAGATTTGTATAGGTTCATATCTAAATGAACATACATTCTTAATTGCTCTTTTGCAGTCCTATGATGTTATACTTGGTATGCCTTTTTATCATCATTATAATCCATGCATTGATTTTCATACACACACAATGAGTTTTAAGTTTAACAATCAAGATATTTCTTTGTTTGCAATGCATGACTTCCAACCATTTCAATTAATTAGTTATACTCAAGTAAAATGTGGATGTAGGAAAGGCTACAATTCATGTATTGTTTTTGTCAATAGCATAGTTGATTATACACATACACTTCTTAATGCACATACTCATTTATGGATTCTTATAAGGATTGTTTTATGGTTGATTTTCCTTCTAAACTATCACCTTCTAGGGGATCTCTTGACCATAGTATAGACTTAATTCCTGGATTTTCTCCTTCCTATAAAGCACCTTGTAGGCATGGACTTTTACATCAACAAGAAATAGCTAATCAAGTTAAGGATTTACTTCGCAAAGGGCTTATAAGGCCTAGTTCTTCTCCCTTTGGAGCACATGTTCTTTTAGTCGAGAAGAATAACAAGACTTATAGGATGTGCATCGACTATAGAGTGCTCAGTAAGATCACAATTAAAAATAGATGTTCTATTCCTAGGATATATGATTTTCTAGATAAACTTTGTGGAGCACGTGTCTTTAGTAAAATTGATCTTAAATCTAGGTATCATTGAATACGAATAACACAAAATGATATTTATAAAACTGCTTTTAGAACTCATACTGGTCACTTTGAATCCATGATAATGCCTTTTGGACTCACCAATGCACTTGCTATATTTTCATGTATGATGAAGAACATTTTTCTTGAGTACCAAGCTTTTGTTCTTGTTTTCTTTGATGATATAATTGTGTATAGTGAGAATGACAATGACCATAAAAATCATTTAGCAACTATTTTTAATTTGTTACACAAAAACAAACTTTATGCCAATCCTAAAAAAGATTTATTTCTTTGAAAAAGAATTAGAGTATCTAGGCCATATTGTTTCTAGTCAAGGCATTCGTGTCGATCCAAAGAAAATAAAAGTAATTGAAGAATGGCTTGTACCTCAATCATGAATGATGTACACTCTTTTCTAGGGTTAGCTAGTTTCTATAGAAAGTTTGTAGAAGGTTTTTCCTATTTAGCACTTCCACTCACATTATTAATGAAGAAAAAGTTAAAATTTGATGGGAATTAGCAGCACAAGAATCTTTTGAAAAACTCAAACATGCACTTTCTCATGCATCTATTTTGCAATTACCAGATTTTGCACAACCTTTCCATGTAGTTACAGATGTTAGTGGTTTAAGTATAGTTGTCATCTTAATGCAAAATGATCATCGTATTGCATTTGAAAGTAGGAAACACAAACCTTTTGAAAAGAATTACTGTACATCTGATAAAAAACTCTTAGTTGTTGTGCATGCGTTAAAAATTTGGAAACATTATCTTATGGATTCTAAAGTTATAATCAAAACAAAACAATAGGCTATTAAGCATTTATTAAATCAACCATTGATTTCCAACAGACACATTAAATGGGCTTCATTCATACAAACTTTTCAGCCTGATTCAATATCAACCTGGCAAAGCTAACGTTGTAGCTAATGCCCTTAGTCGCTTCCCATCCCCACAAAAAAATATTATTTCGCTATTCATACTCATTTGTTTCATGACATGATTCCTACTTATGCATCTGGTTTGTATTTTTCACAAACATGGAATGCTTTCAATAATTCTACTAACATTTATTGAGGATCACTACACTTTTCATAATTTTTGTATTTCCAACACAAGTTATGCATCACACAATGTTTTAAAGAATCTGTTATGAAAGAGATGCATGAACCACCACACATGGGTCATAGGGGCATACAAAGTACTATTTCTACGTGTAAAGAATTTTTCTTTCGACCCAATATGGAAAAGGACATTGCATAGTATGTTTCCCATTGCATTGTCTGTTAATGTGTGAAAAGACATCATGGTAAAGCATTTGGATTATTAATGCCACTTCCCATACCTAATGGACTATGGGAACAAATTTCTATGGATTTTATTACTAGTCTTCCTACAACTTCATCTCATAATGATATGATTTGGACAATTGTTGATAGATTTAGTAAACAAGAATATTTGATTCCTTGTAAAAAGACTCTTTCTACACCTCAAGCTGCTAAGTTATTTATTAAATGTATTTTTCCACTCATGGTTTTCTAAAAGTTATTCTTTCATATTGAGATGTTTGTTTTTGTTATCATTTTTGGGTTGCATTATTTCAAAATTTAGGTTCTAAAATAGACTTTAACTCTGCATTTCATCCTAAAAGTATTGGGCAAAGTGAAGCTATGAATAGTAATATTTTAGATTTATTACATTGTTATTCTTTAGATAATCCAAGTAATTGGGATAAGAAAATTCCTTTACTACAGTTTGCATATAATAACACAACACATACCATTATTGTATGTACACTGTATGAAATTTTTTATGGTAAAAAGCTTCCCACTCCCATGACTCTCACTCAAATTGATATTCCAATGCACAAGATCATATTTCTACACTTTGTGAGGTTCATGAGCACATTAAAAGAGTGAAGAATGTTACATGCATAATGTTAATAAGAAGCGAGTAGCTAAACAATTTAATGAAAATGATTTTGTATGGTTACAAATCATTAAAAGACGTTTGAAAAATATTTCACAACATCCTAAGGTTAAAGTTGAACCACTATTATGGAACTTTTCGTATTATTCAAAAAATTAATGAGAATTCTTTTAGATTATACATGCCTTCTCATTGGAATATACATAATTCTTTTCATATCAATTTATTAAAATCATTTAAAGGAACTTTACCACTCACTCTTATTTTAGATGATCCTCCATTACTTGGAGAGGATGTTGAAACCTTAGTTCTAGAGAAAATACTTGATTATGATGTTATTACTACACGCACAGGTAACCAATATCATAGATATTTAGTTAATTATAAAAATCACTCACTTAAAGAATCTCAATCGATTCATAAAACATCACTAACTCCACATTATAATCATTTGATTTTTGC
>CM035437.1:103477126-103534626 GCA_020310875.1 Ceratopteris richardii
TGAATATCTAGCGGAGTAATGCATAAGTAAATCAAGCATCCAATAGCCTACTGATAGAGAACAACATCAAATGCATCTGTAGCATCATGAAGACTCAAGCGTAAACCTATCTCCATAGGAGTGGCAATAGATTTGCAGTCTTCAAGGCCAAAACACTGCAATAATATGTCAATATATTTTGTTTTGCACAAAGCTATTCCACCATCAACTTGCATAAACTGAATGCCCAAATAATGATGCAAATGCACCAAATGAGACATCTCAAATGAGGCATGAAAATCAGCCTTAAAATCAGCAATATGCTTCTCATGAGGACTAGTGACCTATGTCAAAGCCATGTGCAATCAGATAGGCATGTATCTTTTCATACCAAGCACGTGGTGCTTGCTTCAAACCATATAATGCCTTTTTCAACCTGCACACTTGGTTTTCATGCCCTTTCTGCACAAAACCACGGGGCTGAAAAACATACACTTCTTGATGCAAATCATAATTTAGAAATGCGGTTTTAATGTCCAATTGATGTACATTCCAACCATGATGAGTTGCAAGTGCATAGATGCTACGAATAGTAGTCATTCAGCAAGTGTGAGCAAAGGTCTCATAAAAATCAATGCTTCTTTCCTGAGCATAACCCTTTGCAATAAGCCTAACCTTATACTTGTCAAGTGTTCCATCAGGCTTATGCTTCAACTTGTATACCCACTTAGTGCCAATGGCCTTGTTGCGAGGAGGCAAGTCACATAAAGGCCAGGTACCGTTCTTCATTATAGCATCATATTGAGATGGCATAGTAGTCATCCAATTTTTTGAATTTTGTGCTTCATCAAACAAAATAGGCTCATTCTCATCCCAGAGACTAGAGGCAGCCACAACATAGCAATCTGATGCAAAAAAGGAAATATGAGAGTGTGAATGAGTATGATATGAGAGAGATGCATCTAATTTGTTTTCATGCAAAGTCTAAACCAGCCATTTTGGCATAGTTTTTGCCTCCTTAATATCAATTGTCTCATCAACAAGTGCATCATGTAAATCTGCATAAGAAATGGAATGGTATACATCATCACATGAAACTTGTAAAGGCTAAGAAGTTGCCTCATTGGGACCAGCACTAGACTGTCCACTTGTAAAAAGAGGCAGCAAAGTGTCATGCATTTCTTTGGAGCTAGCTTATGTCTCCTTAGTACATAAAAATAATGGTTGAATAGCATCTTCCACAAAAACAACATCAAGGCTAACGAAAATGTGTTTAGTTTGTGGATGATATAGATGATAGCCTTTGCTTTCAAAACTATACCCAACAAAAATAAATTTCATTGCTTTATCATCCGAATTTCTTGCGATGTTGTTCTAGAGTAAAAAAGTGCAAAACATCATCAACACACATTATATAGGTCCATGAATAAGAGGAATATTCGAATTTTGATCAACGCTCGATAAGCACAAACTTTGAGGTGTAAGATATCACACAAACTTTTCATGATTATCACACGAGTTTATCTCTCTTCAAAATTCGCATAAGATATATTTTAAATGAACTTACATGAAATTTTTTAAAGGATTTGATAACTTTAAACTAGATTAAGCACAACTAATTGGAATCCTTACACGGACCTTTTTCGATCATTTTTGCCCTAATGTTGTAGATCAAGCTTTTTTGGCTAGTCAGAAGGGCAAAGGAAAATGAGCAGAAATCTACTAATTCTACACAATCAAAGAAGGATGATAGAGATGAGAAGAAAACAAAAAAGCAAAAAATGTTTTGCAAATACTATAAAGGAAATGATCATGTCATAAAGAGCTATCCAAATTTGGCTGCTAAAGAGGCAAGGAAGAAAGTGTCATGGACACAAAGAAAACTATCCTAAACCTCAGATTTCATGTCACTTTTTATATCTCATGATTGGATCATATTTTGGGGAAACCAATGCTTCCATTGCATCCAGAACATGCCAAAACCCCAAGATCAATTGTCTATTTGCTGACACCTAGAGGTCTTGTTTTTAGTTGATGGCATCATCGATGACATCATCAACTCACAACCGCCCTTGGGAACCGCCTTTGAACACCTATAAAAGGAGGGTTTGGCCACATTCATTCTCAGTCTTGTGGATACCAGTCTTGGCAGCTCAAGGAGTCGTGATGCCAAGTAAGTACTCTTCAAGTTCCAGTTCTAATTCTTGTCTTGTTCCTTGTTCTAGTCTAGTTCTTGGACATCCTATCTTGTCGTTTTGTAATCTCGTAGTAGGAGATCCTGTCGAGTTATTTCTTGTATCTAGTTCATCTCTGAGAAGGGAGTTCTTGAAATCCAAATATCTTGTCTCATACTTATGATCCCGGGTTGTGGGATCTCTTGTATCATCTCTAGTCGAGTTATTCATACCTATCAGTCCCGGGTTGTGGGACATCTTGTATCAATCACATATTCTTGTATTGTTTCCCCTTCGTGGGTGTTCTTGTTATCAAAAGCATAATTCCGAAATCTTGTCTACTGTAGTCAGAGAGCACAATCTAGTGCTCCCTTGACATTTTGGCAAGACTATCTTCATCAAGACCAGGCACCATGGATTCCCTACGCAAGGAGATTCAATCTACCATAAAGGACTTGATCAAACATGTCCAACAGATGAAAAGATTGCTACGACAAGATGATCGGTCAGTTTCAAGCTATGCCTTGAATATCAAGATGTTGTTTTGTGGAACTAAATATCAAGAAGAATACATGATTAATTAGTCTCGAAGTGGCCTCAATCCTGAATTCAAGTATCTCTTGTTATCCATGCCTCAAGCAAATACCTTGGAGGATGTTATCGATCAAGCAGTTCAATGTGAGAATCATTTGCTCAAAGGAAGCCGAGTTGAAGAGCTAGAAGTGTTGAATAATCTAGACCATGTTCCTCAAGAATCGAAATCAAGAATCTTTGAAGCCCCAAAAGTCATTACAAATGATATGGAGTATATATATTATGAAGATAACAAGAAGGTAAAGGACAACAAAGAGTTCGTGTTCAATCAAGGAGGTGTGCTTACTCAATGCTCTCCATCAAAGATCTTGCAAACACCATAACATTCCATTAGAAGCTCAAAGGATATATTGCATGAACAACCCAAGGAAGCTCAAGAGAGAACCAGTCCTTCAACACCTATCAAGATTAAGGATCATGAAGAATTCAAAGTTGTTTATTTATTAGATTCAAGGATCTCTCAAAAAAGATTGGAATGCTTTATTCATTGGAAAGGATATGACATCAGTGATCATACTTGTGAACTTATAGAAAATCTTCAGAGAGCAAAATTCAAGGTTCGTGAATTCCATAAGAAGAATCCAATGAAATCCAAGTTAGAGAACATGGCCGCTCCTCGTGGAACTCGTCGCTTGAGGGGGAGGTGATGTCATGGACACAAAGAAAACCATCCTAAACCTCAAATTTCATGTCACTTTTTATATCTCATGATTGGATCATATTTTGGGGAAACCAATGCTTCCATTGCATCCGGAACATGCCAAAACCCCAAGATCGATCGTCTATTTGCTGAATTCTAACACCCAGAGGTCTTGTTTTTAGTTGATGACATCACTGATGACATCATCAACTCGCAACCGCCCTTGGGAACCGCCTTTGAACACCTATAAAAGGAGGGGTTGGCCACATTCATTCTCAGTCTTGTGGATACCAGTCTTGGGAGCTCAAGGAGTCGTGACCGCCAAGTAAGTACTCTTCAAGTTTAAGTTCTAATTCTTGTCTTGTTCCTTGTTCTAGTCTAGTTCTTGGACATCCTATCTTGTCCTTTTGTAATCTCGTAGTACGAGATCCTATCGAGTTATTTCTTGTATCTAGTTCATCTCCAAGAAGGGAGTTCTTGAAATCCAAATATCTTGTCTCATACTTATGATCCCGGGTTGTGGGATCTCCTGTATCATCTCTAGTCAAGTTATTCATACCTATCAGTCTCGGGTTGTGGGACATCTTGTATCAATCACATTTTCTTGTATTGTTTTCCCTTCATGGGTGTTCTTGTTATCAAAAGTGTATTTTGGAAATCTTGTCTATTGTAGTCAGAGAGCACAATCTAGTGCTCCCCTGACAGAAAGAGGCTTGAATGGTTGTTGCAGAGGCCTCTACACCCAAAATAGAGTCTGCTAATCTTATGCAAAATGAAGAATGGGCATTTACCACTGTTTGCAGTTATGAACCATCTTCTCATGAACAGTGTATGTCTGCAATAGACTTAGATGTTTGGTACTTTCATAGTGGGGCAACCAAACATATTACCTCATAGCATAGTTTCTTCACTTCACTCAAGCCTACCCCTACAGGGAATACTATCACATGTGCCAACAACTGCTCTTCTCCTGTCATGGGAGTTGGCAAGATCATTTTGACTACTGCTAATGGTAGTTCTTTCACATTGTCGAATGTTTTATTTGTGCTAGAGATCAACAAGAATATGATATCAATTTCAACTTTAGCCAAGATTGGCTTGGTTGTGCAATTTGTTGATGACAAATGTACAATTCATGATCTTTCAAATGGTGATGTCATTATTGCTTCTAGAATTTTATGTCATGGGTTGTATAAGCTCATAGACTATGAAAAATCTATGAATGATTCGGCATGTGCAGTACATGATTCTCAAGCTATGTCAGATGCAAAGCTTTGGCATGCATGCTTTATTCATCTATATTCTGCTAGTTTTCTATGCCTGCAGAAATCTGAAATGGTGTCCTCTCTGCCCAGACTTGAGGCACCTGGTAAACATGTATGTGAAGGTTGTATTTTGGGCAAAATGCAGCGTTCCTCCTTCCTAGAAGATGGTTCAATTTGAACTACTCAGAAATTCTAGCTTGTTCATAGTGATGTCTATGGTCCTATGTTGACACCTTCTTTGCGAACTATCTTTACTTCGTGACTTTCATCGATGATTTTTCCAGGCATGCATGGGTATATCCATTGAAAGAAAAGTCCAAAGTGTTTATGTGCTTCAAACAGTTTCTGGTTTTGGTTGAAAATCTCTCACCATCTAAAATAGGCACCCTCCATTCTGATCGAGGGGGGGGGATATATGTCTTCTCACTTTAATGCATTTATGGCTTAATGTGGGATAAAAAAATAAAATAGTGTATAGTGCCATATACACCTCAATAGAATGGAGTTGCTGAACGGAAGAATAGGTCACTCAACCTTAACCCAAACACTCTCGCTGAGCTTCCAAACAACCGAAATCATGGTGATAAGTTCCATATCAACATTGCAGTTATTCATGAGTATGCAACGACGTTTCTCGCTTTGAGCATTCTTCTTCTTCTTAGTTCAAATGGCTTCTTCTTCTCGACGTCCTTCCAATCGTGTAACCTCATGTGAGGTTTACAACAAAAGAGAGGATTCTTTGTGAAAACCTCTTTTTGTGAAAGTAAATGAATGGGTAACTATGCTTCCTAGCTGTAGAGGTGCCCATAAAGTGTAGACAAATCTGTTCAATTTTTCAATAGCATAGAGTTATTTGTCCATTATGCAGATTGTCAAGTGCCATCAGGGAGGAGTTCTTATGGAAATCTTGTACATGTACCTGCTCATTGCATCTCTTCATTAGATTGTGATGCTCCTGATCATTCAACAGTTTCAAGTTTTCTATGCAAAATGAAATTTGACATCCAAAAGGCAATGTGTGTAGACCGAATTTTAAGAAGGATAAAGATTCAATGGTTTTTGCCTATTCATGTCTTTGTAGCATGCTTTAAAAATGTGTTATTATAGAAAACAAAAACAATGTGGTTGAATAAGAGAGTCTCTATTTCAGAGATTGATGATGTTTTAGGTAGGGAATGAGATAACAAAGAAGTTCAAAAGCTAGATGACATCATTTTATGTAAAGTTAGTCCAAATTCTCTTTCAATCTCATATCAGATATGTCGACAATCTCTAGTTTTAGGATATGAATATAGAAGGTGGAAAAAAAAAAGCTTGGACTTTGGATAGCCTTGGACTCAGAGGAGAGCTGTCTAGAATTTGAGTTAGAAGTATTGATTCATCCATATTTTCAATCAAGGAAAATAACTATCACTGCAAATTGGAAACTCAGAAATGTAAGGGAGCTCTTAGAATACCTTGATGAGGTATCATCATGGTTTAGATTCTCAATTGATGATGCAATAGTTAACATTAGATCAGAGAAAACATTATATTGCATAACTTGCCTACCACCAAGGGTGATTAAGTTCCAACCCTTAAGATTGTAACAAGTAAAACCAAGACATTCTTACATAATGTATCTCGCTCTTATAAAAGCTTCTATTGATACTTCCATTGATTTTTCTTTGTAGGATGGTGACAAAGAATGTCACTCAAATTATGTATTTTAAATGCCTATATTCATATTGGAATTTTTTTGTTTAATTTCAAGATTTTGATGTGGTTCTTATTGTACAATGATAAGAATATAAACCAAGACATTCTTACATAATTTTTAGGACCCTTATTTCATACTTCCATTGATTTTTATTTGCAAGAGTGAATTTATGACTTCAATTATGCCCCTTCATGGCTAAACTCATATTGGCATTTTTTTTAATTAATCTCAACATTCTGGTGAGGTTTCAATTGTGCAATAATTATACAGGAACTTGGATAAGTAAATTCTAGATGAACAAGAGATCTAAAATTCAATATCTAGTTTCAATTAATTTATTTGAGTCTATCCAAGGTGCACATTAGTTTCAATTAAATTATTTGATTCTATCCATACTTGTCTACCCTCAAGGTATGCAAGAGAAAGTATCGTGGGGCACATAACAAGTTATATTAAACAGGGTGGAGAACCTGGTCCAAATTCCAATCCAAGGTATGATATTTCAAAATATGTAGAGCATGAACTTAAGTCATAAAAATAGTGGAGACGAGATTAGAGAAGACGTCCGATTCAAGCGACTAGCACAATCTAAACTTGTTGGATCACCCTAATCTCTTGGATCGGTCGTGTTAGCAAGCTACCGGAAGAGACTTCGAAATGTGACTTTTGTGTAAAGATTTGACTAATGACTATGAAAACAACGTGCAACTCAACTCATCTTGGAAGGTTGCTTAAAGGGGATGCTATGTTTAAATGGATAAGATTGGATAATACGACCGATGCAAGCGATAGGGGCAATCCAAAATTCTCCAATTCCTCGTATCGCTTGTATCAGTCGTGTCATCTTTCTTCTTTACCTTCTTCTCTATCTTCTCCAAATTTAGTAAACATTCTGTCGACAATTTTCATTTGTTTCGCAATAACATCATACAATTTTTCTTACTGATCCATTAATTATGGCAAAAAAAAGTCTGATTGACAAGAATAAAGTAAAAAACCCACAATGCAGTCATATTTGTGACACGACCAAATTTTGGTTGGCCCATGCAATGAACTTTTGTTTAACTCTCAAGAGGTTCAATACAACTTTATATTACTCAATGCATATAAATATGGTTAAGGCATATAAATATGGTTACAATGACCATCTTCTAGATGAAGATTGGCATAAGCACATACAATTTGTACATAAATAAATCTTCCAACCTATGTTGGTTTTACAATAGATTTCAATCTTAGATTCAAAAATGATTCATCCCTTTCTATCCTTTTTGGAGCCCTCTTTTCTCTGATGCTCGTGGCCCTTTTTGGAGCTTTCATCTTGACTCTTTTTCTTGGTCCCATGCTTCAATGGTGAGTGAAGAGGATGCCCTTTCTTTTTTTCTTCAGACAGATGGACAGGCTGACATTCTTTCTAGATTTTGTGGTGTTAAATTTACCGCAGGTTAATTGAGGCTTTCCTTTACTCATAGGGAGGCCATGGCTAAGGCACATCCAAGCCATGCATGATTGGGGAAATGATACTATTTAGTTAACCTACCAGGGAAAGTACAGAGACAAGTACACTTAGATCCGAAAGGATCTCATGGAGGTAATGCTCATTCTTTCACTATTCTCGAAGAACAACACATTCCTATCGCGGAAGCATGTAATGAAATTGAAATAAATGATGACCAAGATCTTTTGGAATAGATGGAAGCCTTTCCATGTTATGGCATATCTATTTGTGAAGGAGACTCTGAAAAGGTAGAAATTCTTGGGCTTGGAGAACCCGTCATGGACTTGAGGAGAGAAAAGAAAGGAGTCTCAAAGAATTTGACCCAAGGAAAGGAGAAAAGAGCTGCAATAGATGACTTACCGATACCATCTGACATACCGTGGATGAAAGAGCTTTCACCTTCATGGATGCAAGAAAAGGAATCCAAAATCAACATAGAGGAATAGCTGGCCTATCCACAATGTATTTTTGAAGACCAAAATGAAGAATCATCCATGACCTCTCAACCTGTAAGACAAGTCAATCTTGGAACCGAGGAGCATTCACAACCAATCTTACTCGCAACATGGCTTTGGGATCATCCGTCCTTGCTCCATCAGGTAACCACTTTCATGCAAAACTTCAAGGATGTGTTTGCATGGAGTTACCATGACTTAGAAGGAATTCCGGTTCATCTTGGAGAGCATTCTATTCCATTGATTCATGATGCTAAGCCAGTAAGAGGAAGGATTTATCGACTTAATCCAAAGTATGCAGAAGCGTTCAAAAACGAAATAGAAAAGCTAGAGGATGCGAGAATCATTGTCCCAATGGAGCATTCTAAATGGTTATCATTGATGGTAATAGTCCAAAAGAAGCAATCCAACAAGATACGTGTTTGTGTCGATTTTTGGGCTCTCAACAAGGTTACGATTCCTGATGGGTTTCCAACCCCATTTTCAGAACAAGTTTTGGAAGACGTGGTTGGTCATGTTTTATACAGTTTCATGGACGGATTTAGCGGATATAACCAAGTGTTCATACATCCAAAGGGCCAAGCTAAAACTGCATTTGTAACTCCATGGGGTACGTATGTATATACTAAGATGGCTTTTGGATTATTTAATGCTCCTGCCTCTTTCAATCGAGTGGTGTACTCAATCTTCCGATCATTGTTGCCAAAATTCTTGAGGATCTTTATGGACGACTTCTCCACCTTTTCAGGCACTGGATGTTCTACTCCAGTGGAAAACTTCATTGATCATCTTTGTCAATTGGAACAAGTTTTTAGTGCTTGCATAGAAGCCAAATTGAAACTCAATCCAAACAAATGTCACTTTTTGGTGATAGAAGGAACACTCTTGGGTCACATAGTCTCAGCAAAAGGTATGGCTCCCGATCGTGACAAAATCAAAGCAATATTTCATATGCCCAAACCAATTAATGCAAAAGAAATCCAGAGTTTCTTAGGACATACCCGCTATCACCGCAAGTTCATAAAAATGTATGTTGAGATAACCAAGCCCCTCTCTAGGCTCGTTAGCAAAATGGTACCCTTTCAGTGGACTGAAGTAGAAGACAATGCATTCACCCTTCTAAAAACCAAACTTATCAGTGCACCTATTTTAGTAGCACCAGATTGGAATGCTACCTTCCACGTCCATGTGGATGCAAGTTCTATAGCGGTAGGAGCCATACTCACGCAACCTAGCAAAGAACATAAACTTGACCGACCTATTTACTATGCTAGCAGAATCCTAACCAAAGCAGAGCGCAGCTATAGTACTACTGAAAGAGAAGCACTCGCCATCATTTTTGCCCTCAAGAATTTTCGTCATTATTTGTTGGGAATTCACTTCACAGTCATCACTGACCATTAGGCAATCAAATATTTGCTAAACAAGCCCAACATCTATGGAAGAATGTGGAGGTGGCTACTCTTATTCCAAGAATTCAACTTTGAACTAGTTCAATGACCTGGGAGGCACCATGTGATGGCAGATCACCTTTCAAGGATTAAAGGACATCCGAAACCAATTACGAGCATAGAAGACAACCTCCCAAATCAATCTTTATTTCAAGTAAGCACTTACCCTACTTGGTACCAGGATGTCCATCATTTGTTAACTACGGGTACCTACCCACCTAACCTCACACCACTCGAATGAAGAAGATTGCTCCTAAAAAGTAAGAATTTTTCAATTGTTCAAAATACTCTTTTCTGAGTAGGATATGATGGGATCTATAGGAGATGCGTCCTACCACATGAAGTATAGCAAATACTAGAAGAAGCCCATGGAGGAACAACTGCATGCCATTATCCAGGTCACATTATAGCACATCGGATTTTACATGGAGGATTATGGTGGCCTTATCTTTTTCAAGATGCAATAGAATATGCAAAGACATGCGACACTTGCCAGCGTTGTGCACCAAAGCCAAGTAAGCTCAACAACCAACCCTTGCAAATTTCTTTATCATGGAGACCATTTGAAAAATGGGAATAAGATTTTGTGGGACCAATCTATCTCATCACTTCTTCCGCGAATGTGAAGTACTTGTTGGTAGCCACTGATTACGCCACCAAATGGGCAAAAGTTCTAGCGACAAAGGATTGCAATTCTCATACGGTAGCCTCTTTCTTGTATGAGAATATTTTCTGCATGTATGGTTATCCAGTTGAAGTTACAAGTGACCAAGGATCTCATTTTATCAACAAAACCCTAACTGAAATATTTATGAAGTGCAAAATTTTCCACAAAAAATCATGTGCATATTACCCATGAGCCAAATTGAATGGTCAAGCGGAAAGCACCAACAAGGTACTCATCTAGCTCTTGAGGAAAATGTGCTATCTCCATCCCTTGATATGGTGCACTACCTACCTAGGTGTGGTATGGGCATACAGGATGGCATTCAAGGTAACCACGAAACATACTCCCTTTTAGTTAGTATATGGTCTTGAAGCAATAGCTCCTTTAGAATGTCTAAAAGGATCAAGCAAAGTGGGACATCCAAGGATTGATAATTTGCAAGTCATGAGTAACATCAATATAAACAGATTACATCAACTGGAGGAAAAGAGGACAATAGCAGATTCAACTCTTGAGAAAGAGCAGATGAAGCGAAAAGCATGGCACGACCGAAATCTGTGGAAAACAAAAGTCAAGGAAGGATCATTGGTCCTGCTATATCAACCAAGGTTGTACAACAAGAAGGAAAAGAAGTTATCCACTAGATGGACAGGTCCTTACAAGGTAAAAGAGATCTTTCCCCAAGGTGCGGTATGTCTCTCTACTCTTGAAGGGACCCAAATTCCTTTGGTGAACCGTTCACGTCTCAAACCCTACCAAGAAACAAAATGAGATAGTGAATCACTACTATAGGAACTCTGTAAATACCATGTCCCATCTTGATGCTCTATTACACTTACTATAGTCCCCATTAATAAAACCCATCATCTCTATCCACTAGATCTCTCAACCACATGCATAAGTCCTTTTTGACATCTGAATTGGAGTCAATTTCTTTTTTGGTCGATGTCAATTTTTTATGAATAGGTCATTTGTTTTTTCCCCAAAAAAAAAGTCGATTTTTTTAGGCCGAATTTTTTAAGAAAGGTCGATTTTTTACCTTAAAAAAAAAAGAGAATTTTTAGGTCGATAAAAAAAGGTCGATTAAAAAAAAAGGTCGATTTTAAAAAAAGGTCAATTAAAAAAAAAGTCAATCTTTTTGGTGTTAGGTTGATTTTTTTCAGTATAAAAAAAAAGGGTCGAATTTTTTTTTGGTCGAAATTTTTTATGGTCAATTTGTTTGGGTCAATTTTTTTCAAATCCAAAAAAAAAAAAAGTCGATTTTTTAGTTAGGTTGATTTGTTTTCAAAGAAAAGTCGATTTTTTTATCAAATAGGTCGATTTTTCTGTCAAGTCCATCAATTTTTTTTTTGTCATGATTTAAAAGTCGATTTATTTTGATGTCCACAAAAGGTCAAATTTTTTTGGGTTTTTATGAAGTCGACTTGACACGCTTTAAGTGAGCTCTGCCGATTTTTTTGGGAACTTATGTCAATAAATCGACTTCTCCCCCTATGCATGCATAAATCGACTTCCCATTGCGATCGGGCTACTGCTCATACCAGTCGGCTCACTTGATCATCCGTCTCACTCCTTTGCTGATCATCCATCTCCAATCGGCAGACACGACCTTGCTCAGCAGCCCCGCTTACTCTATCCATGAAGCTATCTATCCCACGCTGAAGTCGACTCTATCCATGAGTGGAGGTGTGCAAGTGAAGTCAATTTTTCCTACTCCTACTCACTTGCTGCTGATCCCATGCTGTTGATCCAGCTTCCAACTTTAAGAGCTCTTGGATCTTGTTCATATGAAGCAGATGAATCTTGCCTGCTAAAAATTCACCTTACATAGTAGCAAGGTTCCTTGGTGTTTGTTGTTCTACTTCTTATGCAAGTAAAAGAAATCTAGGAACTTGCAAGGTGAGCATTTACCAAAAAGAAAAGAGCAGCCAATCACAAAGTATCATGTCACAATCATCATCTTCAAGAAACTCAATGGGAAGCAATGACTCCGATGATCAACCATATCAACAAGATTTTGGTTCAGGCCAGTCATCAAGTGATGGAGAAAATTCACTCACTTTGATCGTGCACGATGCTCTTCCACCAGCATCTTTGGAAGTGATCTTCACAGCGGATGAGTTGCACACTATGCACCTCACAGAGATTGCCAAAGTACCACTTACCAAAGATATTGCAACGGACGAGGTAATTGACGGAAAAAAAAGAAAGAGAAGAAGAAGAAAAGAAAAGAGAGAGAAAAAAAAAAGAAAAGAGTATTATTTTCTCTGAGGACGGAGAATGTCTAAGTGGTGGGCAACCTGTAGCGGGGTACTTTGATACACCCTTAAAATAATGTATTTTTTTTGTTTTGCTTTTCAAGATGCAGAAGCCAAGCACAAGGCAAGTTACCTCGATTTCGAACAAAAGAAGAAGGAGAAGAAGCGAAGAGCAAGAAAATGGAAGGGGGATCCAGCTCATGAAGAAGGCCAAATTTCCCATTTCACCTATTTTCCCAAGTTCCCTAATTCCCATTTCACCTCTTTTCCCAAGTTGCCTATTTTCCCATTTCATCTATTTTCCCAAGTTGTCTAATTCCCATTTCACCTCTTTTCCCAAGTTGATACTAACTTCCCATTTCACCTATTTTCCCAAGTTGCCTAAATTCCCATTTCACCTATTTTCCTAAGTTGTCTAAATTCCCATTTCACCTATTTTCCCAAGTTGCCTAAATTCCCATTTCACCTATTTTCCCAAGTTGTCTAAATTCCCATTTCACCTATTTTCCCAAGTCGTCTAATTCTCCCAGTTGTCTAATTTTCCTAAGTTGTCCAATTAGTTGATTTTTCCAAGTTGACCTATTTTCCCAAGTCGTCTAAATCTCTAAGTTGTCTAATTTTCCTAAGTTGACCAAATAGTCGATTTTTTGAGCCAAATCTCTAAGTTGTCTAATTTTCCTTAGTTGACCAAATAGTCGATTTTTAAGTCAAATTTTACAAGTTAGTCGACTTACTCAAAAGTTCACCAATTTTATGAAGTTAGTCTACTTACTTCAAAAGTAGTCTAATTTTTAAGAAAAGGTTGTACTTTTGATTTAGTCTACTTTTTCACTTGGAAAAGCGACTAAATTTCCTAGATCTCCATATAGTCTAAATTTTCAGCCATTTGCACACGGAGAACTCATGGACGGTGGACGGCGCCGAATACAAGAATTTGGAAGATAGTGACGGTGCAGGAAAAGTGGACCAAGAAGGAATCTTCCAGAGTACCAAAATTGTCAAAAGTGTCAGATGCTCTCTGCCAAAGAAGAAACTAATTTTGTCCCCTTTTGCTATCCTTCACTTTCAGGAAAACTATATAAGTAGACCTCTCCTTCAACAAAGGGGGAAGACAAGCTGAGAGACAAGCTCAGAGAGAGGCTTGAGGAAGGAATGCAGAGCTGAAGCTTTGCCTTCTTTTGTGTGTGTAGAGATCTTAGCTTACCACTGGTGCTCCACTTGGTAGATTTGGAATCAGCTAACTTGGCACTCTGAGTGAGTAGTGGGCAAGCAGTGGTTGGCCAATCTTCTTTTGGGTAGCTAGTTGGAAGACTAGAGTCTTGAGCATGTATGTTTAGAATTGAAATCAAGCATTGAGAATGAAGGTGTATGCTTATGTCTCCTAATCCTCTTTTGAGTTGTTTGTACTCCTAATTTCAACTTCTTTCTCTTATTTCATTGTGTCATTGTATATGCTATTTCTCTTCACTATTGAGACTTCAAATTGCAACCCACAGTGCATATTTCACTTAAGAGGACACACCACATCGAGCATATAGATCAAGAAATTGATCTACATTGCTCTCTCTCTCTCTCTCTGATCAAGATGATCCATGCATCAGGATAGTCTGATAAATTCAATTCAAGATTGTAAAACCTTCTTTCCAAGAATCTTACAGCATTTGCAATCACTCTCCAGCCATATGATGTTGCATCCTTCTGCAATGGCACATGAATTTGTATGTATCCAAATTGCTTTTGTTCATTCGATTTAGCAATTCCAAGAAAATTTTGATCAATATGCATCTTGAGAAGCTTAGTAGCACTGCATTGTAAAGTGAAAATCAGAATGGATGGCATGGCTCTTAAATAGAGAACAACCATACACACCTTAAGACTCAAAATTAGATGAGTGAGAAATAGAGAAAGAATAGACGAGATTTCAAGTGTAACGGTAAGCTATGAGGCTCACCTACACTATCTATATTCTAATGTCAAATTACAATGTGTGTATATGATACAAACTCACAATACCTATATCTAGGCAGAAATAGGAACTAGATACAAGAGATTGTGTGCCTAAGAGTTATGAAGAGAGTGTGTGTGAGAATATGGGGAATAAGAATAGTTTAGAACTATTTTACAACAAACCTAAATACTGATAAACCTAAATCAGAAACGAGTGACCTCGCAAGTAAGAACGGAAATAGACTTACTACTCATAGTAAATCAACAACTGACATTGACGGTAAGCTGGTAGAATCTCCTCCAAATAATCGTCGAGATATAGACCACAAATCGTCCACGAGTATGAGAACTCCTCCTCCAAGTTCTCCTTGAGTAACTTGGGAAGATACTCCTTGATCACCAAGTATCTTGAACTCTCCTTGAGTGATTGCTTGAGTGATGATAACAATGAGCAAAGACCCCTCTTTATATAGCTTGGATCGTCCATCTAAAAGCACTCTTTAAAAGCTATTATCGTAAAAGCAATTGGAAAAAACATATACGATCGCAACAAAAGCTTCCCGAATCTCACAAAATTTGATCACCTAAAAGCTTTTTATGAAAGTGTTGTCCGGATGCAACTGTCGGGATTTGAATCCGCATGGGCTCTTTGAGAGTGTATTACTCTAGCCACTTCACCACCCGCTTTTGCTTGTACAAGGTATAGTACTACATGCAATATAAAGTGGATGATTGCAACCAATGTAGACATTGTTTCCAATAGGTGTATATCTATATTTGTGTTAACTGTGTCTATATGCATGTATACGTATGTATGTATACACACACACACACACACACACACACATATATATATATATATATATATATATATATATATATATATATATATATATATATATATATATATATATATATATATATATATATATATATATATATATATATATATATATATATATATATGTGTGTGTGTGTGTGTGTGTGTGTGTGTGTGTGCATGTATGTATGTGCATATGTATGTGTGTATATGCATGTATGTGCATGTGCATGTGTAAGTGTATGTGCATATGTATGTGTATGTGCATGTGCATGTGTATGTGTGTATATGTATGTATGTGCATGTATATATGTAAGTGTATGTTTATATGTGTGTATGTGCATGTATATGCCTGTATATGCATGTATGTTCATGTGTATGTGTGTGTGTGTGCATATGTGTGTGTATGTATGTGCATGTATATGTGTGTGTATATGTATGTATGTACATATTTATATGTGTATATGCATGTATGTGAATGAGAATGTGTAAGTGTATATGCATATGTATGTGCATGTGCATGTGCATGTGCATGTGCATGTGTATATGTGTATATGTATGTATGTGCATATGTGTAAGTGTATATGTGTGTATGTACATGTATAGGTGTATATGTATGTATGTGCATGTGTATGTGTATGTGTATGTGCATATGTGTGTGTACATATGTGCATGTATATGTGTATATATGTGTATGTGTGCATATATATACGTATGTGCATATGTATGTGTATGTGTATGTGTATAAACATATACAAGTGTATGTATATGCATGTGTATATTTATGAAACATGCATGTGCATGTTGAAGCATTTCCATTTGCATCCATGTGTATGTGCATGCATGTGAATGTGCATATACATGTATTGAAGTATGTGTTAATGTGTATGTGCATATGCAATAATGCATGCATGCAAGTCCTTTTATGTGTTTGTAGAAATGTTTGTGCATATACATGTGTATGTTTGTGTATGTGTAAGTGTATGTCCATGTGTATGTGTGTGTATGTGTGTGTATGTGTGTGTATATGTGTGTGTATGTGTGGATGTGTATATGTGTGAACGTGCATCTTCATGTGTAAGTGTATATGTGCATATGAATAAGTGTGAGTATGCTAAATAATGAAAATAAAACAATTCAAATGATATACAAAGAATGGAAATTGTACTTACAATAGCTAGCCATATTTTTCGCTTGGTTAACTTCTTGAATAGCCTGCAATAAAGAGAGAGAGAGAGAGAGAGAGAGAGAGAGATCAAAAGAAAAAGAGAGATAATTCAAAGAGAAAGAGGAAGAAAGGATAGAAACAGAGAGAGAGAGAGAGATAATAAGATAGAGATTAGACAAAAGAACAATTCAGCAAGTGATTGTTTTAGCTCGTAAGTGCAATGCAATTGTGAACATTGGAGAGCTCTTCGATCAGATGCATGTAGATGCCGATCGAAGAGCCTCCAACATTTTTATTCTATTTGGTCAAACAACCTTCATATAACCGATGCTAAGCTTTCATTTGTGCATCTTCAAATGGCATCACTTATGCAACGCTCTCTATTGTCATGTATGCGATGCATTTTATTGTTGCTCATGTGAAGCTTTTTTACTTTATCACTTTAGTGACGCTTAATGCTACCATCGCAATGCACATCACTCCACACTGTTAACCTTCCGGTTGGTAAAGCGCCTTTTCCAACTATCGGAAGTGCGTTTTACCTGGTCCTTGGGAGTGGAAGGGGTCTGTAAGAACAGAGGCCCTATACTAGTTTTCCCAGTACAACTACGTCAGATACAGGGGTCTATTGGAACTTAACAAGATTCGCTTATGCGCCACTATTTCAATACTTAATTCACTGGAGTCCTTAGCACAAGAATCAAGTCACTCGTTCAGATAGATATTAAACCATTCTACAATCGACGTTACCGCGAATACAGTCACGAAGGACCGAATTCCTGAAGACCATCTGTACCTGCTCAAGCTTCTTACGGCGACATTCATTTACCATACCACAACAGAGTAAACATTAAAACAACGTATTCCCCGTAGCACTAGAACTACTATCTTCTACGCGCAGAACTTGTTAACTGTCCGGTGGATCATCCCAGGACGTTCAGTCAGACCAATACTTACAACTATACGTTCAGTAAAGATTCACAGACAAACGTTGGACCTACGGAATGTGAGTTACTGAAACGGGGAAAGTTTGCAATCGCACGACTAACAACAAGACGAATGCAGAGAAAGATCAGACCAACGGATACACAGGACACTTAGACAATCTTAGGCATAACAAGATTAACTAACATCAGATCACACACAGACGAACAGTCTGGTGAATTTCCCAACAAAATCCCGTCTCTGCCTCTCTTTTTCATTGCTTTATATAAACTTTTACAAGAATGCGCGTAACAACCTTTCACGCGTGTTTTACAAAGATTTCCGTTATGCGAGTCTCACTGCGGCGGCCGGCTAACACTGGCACGCACGGTGGACCCGAACCCGCAAGTCTTACAGGGTTACGATTCTTCGACTATTCCTTCTAAATACATGTTTCGGGCTAATCTTAATGTACGAGCGATGTTTTTCTTTAATGTTTCTAGTAGTTGTTTTAGTGTATCTTGCTCTAGGAGTTGTGCATCTGTTCTAACAGAGCTTAGAGCTATGGCCTCGGTGAGCAAAATTTCGGCTTGGGTTTGTAAAAATGTTTCCTGTAAGTAGAATTCATTGGCCATGGCAGCGTCCCGGGATGATTTCATATCAGCTAGTTGCTTCTGCAGATCAATGATCTGATCCTTCTTATTGCGTATGTGATTATCCATTCTTTCGAATTGTTGGTTCTGAAATTCTATCGTTTTGTAATAAGCATCTCTTTCTGCTTTAATAGCTACTATCTGCTTCTGTATTTGCTGGTCTTTCATCAGATACTTGTGAAGTATATTATTTACACTTGATAACTCTTCTTTTGCCGTTTGAAGCTCGTGTTTGATCTCTTTAAGTTCTTTTTGCTGTTCCTAGTTTTGCTGAATTTTCTCCTGTAACTGAAGTATGGTTTCTTGCAGGCGGTCATTTAAGGCAATTCTGACATCTTCGGCGTCTTTGAGTGCTTGTTTTAGGTTAGTGAGTTTTGTGTTTGCATTCAGTGTGTACTGCATTCAGTGCTTCATCTCGCTGTGTTGTCATATCTTCCTGTTCGCTTATTACGGTCTGTAACTGCATTACCTGTTCACTAAGTGCATGGTTTTCGGCCTTTACTGTGTGTAATTCCTCTTGGAGGGGTGTGATGTCTGCCTCCATTACTTCTAGTTTGTGTTGAAAGTCATCTTGCACAGAGTCTGTGAGCTGTTTCAGTTGCCGCGGCAGTTGTTATGACAAGTTTATGAGCATATGTCCTATTACAGCTAGATCAGGGATTGCTGGGATGGCCGGAATTGGAGGTTTTGAAGAGGTTTCGGCGTGGAGCTGTTGGGAGTTCGGTGGCGAGTAAGT
This sequence comes from Ceratopteris richardii, assembly GCA_020310875.1. Taxonomy (NCBI): domain Eukaryota; kingdom Viridiplantae; phylum Streptophyta; class Polypodiopsida; order Polypodiales; family Pteridaceae; genus Ceratopteris; species Ceratopteris richardii. The sequence continues at coordinate 103,496,055 of CM035437.1, forward strand.
GGGTGATGAGGTTGAGGATGCAGTGGTTTCAGCAGGGTGAGTGGGGTAGACCGGTGAGATGGGTTTGAGCGGATGTTTTGGTGAGGGAGGAGTGAGGATAGGGTTTACCTTTTCTTTTGTCGGTTGCTCTGATTCTGCGTTTTCGGTTGCTGTGGACTCCACTGCTTTAAGCAATGTTTCTAAAGCTTCCTTAGCTACTTGTTGTGTATCTTCTTGGTTTTGTGGCTCCGTTTGTTGCTGAGAAATCTGTTCTGTCGAGACTGTTTCTGTTTTGGTCTGGTCTTGTCGCTGTTGCTGCTCCGACGCTGATGTTTGTGCAAATGACTCATGTTGCATCGAGGTGTTTGTGTCGTGGAATGTGTCTTCTTCTTGCGTATCTACTTCTTTATTGATTTCTTCATCTTCTTCGGCTGAGCCTAGTGCTTCGCTTTCCGAGGAACTTATCCTGATTCTTTTTCTTTGGAATAGCTGGTTGATTTCTTCTTCGTCTTCGTCATCGTCTTCTAACAGCTGTACGGATTCTTCCTGTCTTAGGACCGGACCTCTAGGTGGTGGTTGTGCTGCAAGGATGGTGGGGAAGAGAAATGATAGGATATGTGGCAACCTGGATCTTGGCGTGTTTCCTTTGTTCACCTGCTTCATAATTGCTATGCATTCCTTGTGTATACGGCTGAAGTAGTATGTTGCAAAGTTTATCGGTTCTCGTGAAGCTAAGTCAAGGGCTGAGTAGAATGCGCGTGATATCCCATAAGTTCGTTTCTGGAGGTTGAGTATGGCTACGAGGAATTGGAGTGCGGTTCTCTCAGGTTCAGGTCTACAAAGAATGGCGTACTCGTTCGACGAGTACCTAGGAAATAACTGTTTCATGGTGGCTATGGGAATGTTTGGGCCACTCTGTGTGCCTTGTGCAGGAAGTCGAAACGACTGAGCGAATGTTTGAAATGTGATTACTACTCGAGAGGGTAAAGAGGTGATAGCCCACATTTTCTCTGTCGCAGGTGTGTTGGCGATGGCGGAGATTATTCGGGCAAAGAAAGGGTGATTCTCCACTGAGTGCCATGGCAGCTCAGCAAAGTTGGATAATCCCCGGATGCGCAGGTACTCTCCTACATCCGTAGGGAGTTCGTCATGGAAAGCGGCATAGTTTGCCAAACCTTCCATGGCGCAATAGAGTCAGCAAGCACAACACGCAAACACAGGGTAACACAGATCACAATTATACAAATACAATAGCGTTTTTTCGGCGGACTGGCGAAGATTATGTAGATGCACTGCAACTAAGAGGAATCAATCATACTAAATTAATCCGCGACGTGGATATGATAATTTCTTAACTATGGCGTGCATGCATGAACGGCTTGAAAAAGACCGGGCGGCTTTAGTTATAATTAGAGTTCAAGACGCGGATATTTACACTTATTTTATTGATTATGCAAAATTTAAAAGAAAAAGAGAAGGACTGAAAAAAAAGAACGTCAAAAGTCGCGGCATTCCGCGTAGTGTCTTATCGTGGATGTGACCCTTGTCGATATGGTCGCAGCTTTGAACCATTTATGACTTTTGGCAAGGGAATTCCGGTTAATGTGGTCAACCGAAATGTTGCAGGGCCCACTTGTTCGGTTATTCGATAAGGGCCAAACCATCGTAGCTTAAACTTATCGGCAGAGCGATTCGATTTCGCATTGTAAAAGAGGACAAGCTCTCCTACCGTAAAAACTGGAGTTCGTAGATGTCTATCATGTGTTTTGGCTTGTCTTAGCTGTACTTCCCTCATAGTCATAAAACTGTGCCATCTATGTTCGTCTAATTCTCTCAGGGTCTCCAATCGAAATGATAGAGAATCTTCCGGTAGTAATTTTTGGTTGATGGCTACTCTTAAACTTGGCACCACTATCTCCATTGGTGCTATAGCTTCGATTCCAAAGGCTAATTTGAAAGGAGTCAGTCCTGTGGTTACCTTATAAGTCGTTCGATATGCCCACAGTACGGCAGGTAACAGTTGATCCCATCTTTCCGGTGCGTCCATAATCAATTTTCGAAGTATATTTAGCAAAGACTTATTGGTACTTTCGGCCAGACCATTAGCACGCGGATAATATGGAGAACTAAATTTATGAGTAATCTGAAACGAATGTGTAAGTACCTTTATCAAGTTATTAGCAAAATGAGTGCCTTGATCTGTTACCAGTTCGAGGGGTAAACCGAATCTTGGAAAAACATCTGTCAGTAGGCACTTTGCTACCACAACAGCTGTAGCTGATCGTAAAGCCCATGCTTCTGCCCATCTTGTCGCATAGTCAGTGCATGTTAAGATATAGTGATTATTGTTGAGAACTGAGGGGGGTGTAATAGGACCAATGAAATCCAAACCCCATTTCTGGAAGGGTTCTAATGGCAGTACAGGTTGAAGAGGAAAATGATGTCGTTGTAATGGCTGTCCGGTTCTTTGGCAATTATCACAGGATTTGACAAACTGCGACACATCCTTGTACATAGTCGGCCACCAGAGTCCACTCTGCAGGATTTTCCGGTGGGTTAAATCTACAGCAAAATGACCTCCTGTCGGGATCGAGTGAGCCAATGTGATGACTGAGTTTACTTCGTGTGGAGGAATACACCGAAGTAGAATTCCGGTATGATCCACATAATATAGTTCACCAGCAATCAACCAGAATCGGCGGCTGAATGCTGCAACTTTTCTGCATATTGCTGTAGAAGTCTGGGATGGCAGGTATCCAGTATTGAGAAAGGTCAATATCTGATCATAATAATTAGTTGGCGTAGGCAGGACTTTCTTCGTGAGTTGGTTCAGAAGTATAGATCGCTGGAGTTGTGTCATCTATACCTACCGGAGCCTCACCGGAATCTAGGCGAGACAAAAAATCTGCTAAGGCGTTTGAGGTGACTGGTCTATGTATAACTTCATGGTCAAATTCTTGCAAAAGCAGCACCCATCGTGCTAACCGTCCTCCCAAATGCTGTTGCCGAACTAGATAAATAAGTGCAGCATGATCTGTGTGGAAAGTGAACTTACGGCCCAGTAGATAATGTCTGAACTTTTTGACCGAATATACTAGACCTAAACATTCTCGTTCTGTTACCGAGTAATTCCGTTCAGCAGGGGCTAATCTTCGACTGGCGTAATACACATGTCTGAACCATTTATCGGTCATTTGCATTAGGACGCTGCCAATAGCTATATCTGAAGCATCAACAAATACATGGAAGGGGTGATCCCAGTCCGACGGTTGTAAAATAGGAACTTGTGTTAATAAATGTTTTAAACGATCAAATGCTATCTGACATTCCTAGGTCCATTCAAATTGTCGAGGTGTTTTGCTGATTAGCTTGTTTAGTGGTATAGCCAGATGAGCAAGCCACCGTAAGTGTCTGCCATGCCACCGTACTTGGCCCATGAAGCGCATAACTTCTTTTGGTGTAGTGGGCACCGAAGCTTCTAATACTACCGAAATTTTATCTGGATCTACTTGGATACCTTGTGCAGATACAATGTGGCCGAGTAACTTGCCACATGAAACCGCAAACACTGATTTGTTTGGGTTCAAACAGAGTTGATATTCTCTGCATTTCTGAAAGCAGCACCGTAAATGGAACAGATGTACTATCATTTTGCCAAATACTGAAAAATCGTCGAGATAAACTTGCATAAATGAAGTGAGGTAAGGTGAGAATATCTCTTGCATGCATCTTTGAAAAGTACTGGGAGCATTTCGTAAACCAAACCACATCACAGTGCATGCGAACACACCCCAGTTAGTGATGAAAGCGGTCTTCGGAATGTCCTGTTCAGCCATCCTAACTTGATTATATCCACTGTATCCATCTAAAAAGGAATACATATCGTGCCCTGCTACTCTATCAAGCATGGTGTCCAGGAAAGGTAATGGGAAGGGATCTGGAACCGTAGCTGCATTCAGCTTTCGGTAGTCTACACAAATGCGGAGCTGCTTGTTCTTTTTCGGTACAATAACGATTGGTGATATCCACTCCGCGTGCTCTATAGGTACAATGAACCCAACCTTCAGTAACCTATCCAATTCTGCCTTTACCTGTGCTGCGTAATTCGGGTTCATTCGATAGCTGGATTGTTTGATTGGCCTTGTCTCCGGCTTGAGCATAACCCTGTGTTGATAGATGCGCGGATCCAGACCCTTCATATCCTTATAATCCCAAGCAAAAATGTCAGAAAATTCCTTGAGAAGCTGAAGTAATTCTGTTTGAAATCTTTCCTGGTAAATTTTCTTTTATCTTGACTGGGCATGGATGGTTTGCATCTCCCAAATTATAAGTTACTAATTGATCTTCTGGCACATAAAATTGTCGCGGCTTCTCGGTGCCGTCTGCTGTTTTGAAAAGTTGTTGTAGTTCGGCGTCGTCTGTAGCAGCAATATCTTCTTTCTTATCTTCTTTTGTTACAGGAGTCATTGAGCAGACTGAGGGGCTCCAATTATCTACAGCAGCTTGTAGGTCAACGGTTCCTAAGGAAATCAAATCAATGTTGTTCTTTAAAAACTCTTCTTCTTCGTCATCTGATAGTCCGTCTAGCATATGAACGGGCTCTGCGAAATATGGTCTAGCATGTAATTCACAGGGCTGTATAGCGTCTAATTTTACAACACATCTTTGATTTTTATCCTTGAACGTGAGCTCCTGTGCGGACCAGTCTTGTATCACCTTAGCTTGCTTCAGCCAAGGGCGACCGAAAAGGAGATTATAATCTAGGGTGGATTCCGGCAATTCTAGGACGACAAAGGTCATCTTAAAAGTGGTGCCTTGCAAAGTTATTGGTATATTCCGAACAAGCCCTACTGGGTGGACTCTGGACTGGTCAGCCATTCTAACAAAAAATTGGACCGGTTCTATTTTAGTCCATCCTAGTTTCTTGCATAGTGCGGCAGTAGCAATATTCACACCAGACCCTCCATCAATTAATACCTGTGTGATTTTATGACTATTATACCATACCATAATCAGAGGAACTGAATGATCGACCGGAGAATCTGGTTCCGGTTGTACAGTTGCAGTGGCCGGAATGCAAGCAGATTCGGCAGCAAATTGTTGTTGGAATTGCTGGCGGACTCCTTGTACTAATGCCAGTAATTGGCCAAGAGGAAGTGTAATGGATGCTTTGGATAGAATCTCCCAAGTTTGTTGTGATTGATTTGTAATTTCCGCCGATTTTGAAGATGATGCACCGGCTGGTGCTGATGTATCTGCTACAGATGATGTTTCTGCTTCTGTGTTAGCAGCATGATCTTGTGTTGCTCCCTGAGCTAACGGAGCTTGGGTTACCGGAATGGGGTCGGGAAACACTGGTGGTTCTGATGCGATCCATTGATTAGCCTTTTCATATGTTCGTTTCTGTTCTTGAATGCCGGGTTCAAATATCTCAGCCGCTGGTTGTAATGGTCTACCAGATCTGGTCTGAACAGCGGCAACTTGTGTTTCTACCGGCGTGATCTGAACCATATTTTTCATCGGATTTTGCCGTCCCTTCTTCCTTTGGTTATACTCAGCTGCTTCTTTGCAGAACCTTCTAATATGTCCGAATTCACCACAAAAATGACAGCGCGGTGGTGGCAAATTGGGGTTTTCCGGTGTCTGTACGGTCTGCCAACAGTTTGTATTATAGTTGTTGTTCCTCTGTCCTCTGTATCGATAGCCTTGTTGCTGGTTGTTTCTCATCTGCGGAGGCACATAGTGATTGGCTGGTTGCCCTGGTTCCTGTATAATTGCATTGACCGTCGATGTCCCTTGTACTTTAGCGTTATAGGCGCAGTTTTCGGTGGTGTGTCTGGTGGTGTTGCAGATGGCACAAAATAGTTGATTCAGCGCACAAGTGGCACTCGTATGACCTGAGTTCTTGCAGGTGGTGCAATACACTTGCCTTGTCAGATCTTCTGCACCGTTTTTGTTTGTCTTTAACCACTCCAGATCTTCTGTAAATCCCCCGACTTTGTTCTCTAGTTGTAGAGCCATTGCAATTACTGCATCTAGGGTCATTGCTCCGACACACCGAATAATCATGATCTGTTTGAGCTGTGGATTCAGTCCATTAATAAACCATTGCGTAATGACGTCGTCTGGCAGGATGGCATGTGCCGGTGGCAGTTGTCACAAATGTGTCCTAAATAAAGTGGCGTATTCTTGCACTGATTGATTTACCTTCTGTCTATTGTTTTGCAAGTAGTCGAAAATTTCTGCGGGATTCTTCTTTAGTCTAAATCTTTGTAGGAATGCATCCCTCACTGCTTCATAGGTGCCGAAGTGATTTATATCATACTCTGTAAGCCATCTAGCGGCTTCATTGACCAAGGTGGACTGGAAAACGATAGCCTTATACGCCGGGTCAATGGGGTGATTGAGTACTGCATAACTAATCTCAAAAGTACGTACATGCGCATCTGGGTCATCCCCTGGAAATCCACCGAATTTAGTGTACATTACGCCTGTCGGCGGCGGCCTGGGTGGACATACTTGTTGCTGTTGTTGTTGCTGCCCGTTCATTGTTCCGCTAATTGTATAGTGACTACTTCCTGTGTTCTGAGGTTGAATATCCGAATCTTCAGAATCTACCTCCTCAGCCTGTGTACTATCTGGTTCGAAAATCTTGCTCAGTATGTTGCGAATCTCTGCTTCAAACACACTTCCTTCCCTTTTGCAGTCAACCGTAGGGAAGTTTACTCCTAATGACGGAGTGTAAGTTAATGATTCACCAAAAAGTGGTAACCTGTTACCAAAAAACTGCACCGAAATTTCACCGGAAGGTGTTGATTTTCCATTAGTGCAGGCTGTGTTCTTCTCTTTATTGCTTTCTTCGGCAAACTCGTTGCTATTCGTTAATAATTTTGAATTTCCACTCAAAGTGGTTAAGCTAACTTCAGATTGCGTCCTGGTAGATTCTCGAATTACTGTATTTTCGACAGGTCGTGCCGAAACAGTACCAGAATCTATCAGAGATGCAGAAAAACCAACCGGAATATGACCGGAATCGTCAGTAACGTTTCTTTCTTTCTTGTCCACAGGTTTGGATCTTCCTGCGCTTCTACTTCCTGGAGGCGTTCTTAGTAGATTAGGTATTCTTGACTGTTTGTTCTTTGGATACGTCTCACCGGATCGAGTAACCGGCATATACTACTCGTACTATACTTCTTTAACGTTGTCCAAAAAACAATGACTATCCTTTGCAGTCGATCAGCGTTCGTTCTAAATATTACGTTCGTCACACAAATGGTAATGCGGGATCGCCAGTGTTAACCTTCTGGTTGGTAAAGCGCCTTTTCCAACTATCGGAAGTGCGTTTTACCTGGTCCTTGGGTTCTTGGGAGTGGAAGGGGTCTGTAAGAACAGAGGCCCTATACTAGTTTTCCCAGTACAACTACGTCAGATACAGGGGTCTATTGGAACTTAACAAGATTCGCTTATGCGCCACTATTTCAATACTTAATTCACTAGAGTCCTTAGCACAAGAATCAAGTCACTCGTTCAGATAGATATTAAACCATTCTACAATCGACGTTACCGCGAATACAGTCACGAAGGACCGAATTCCTGAAGACCATCTGTACCTACTCAAGCTTCTTACGGCGACATTCATTTACCATACCACAACAGAGTAAACATTAAAACAATGTATTCCCCGTAGCACTAGAACTACTATCTTCTACGCACAGAACTTGTTAACTGTCCGGTGGATCATCCCAGGATGTTCAATCAGACCAATACTTACAACTATACGTTCAGTAAAGATTCACAGACAAACGTTGGACCTACGGCAGGTGAGTTACTGAAACGGGGAAAGTTTGCAATCGCACGACTAACAACAAGACGAATGCAGAGAAAGATCAGACCAATGGATACACAGGACACTTAGACAATCTTAGGCATAACAAGATTAACTAACATCAGATCACACACAGACGAACAGTCTGGTGAATTTCCCAACAAAATCCCGTCTCTGCCTCTCTTTTTCATTGTTTTATATAAACTTTTACAAGAATGCGCGTAACAACCTTTTGCGCGTGTTTTACAAAGATTTCCGTTATGCGAGTCTCACTGCGGCGGCCGGCTAACAACACCTCGATAGGACCGTCAAAGTTTTCATCGTTTAATCGATGCCATGCACTCGATGCTCGATGCTCGATGCTTGATGCAATTATATAGCAATGAAATTGTGTCACATTAACCATTGCTATGCGCCCATATTCCTTGCAGTGTTGGAAATATATTGCTTTTCTTTTGAAGACCTTACAAAAGAAGGCTGGATGTTTACTTCCATCAAATGGTTTCAAGCTTCTAAGACAAAGTACATGCCAAGAATAAGGTCATGGAATGATCTTGTTAATGAAGCACTTGAAGCCTAGTAAAGATATAGATAGAGGTAAGTCCTTGAATTCAAATTCTTGTAAAGAGACTGCGTAAGAAGGTACTTTGTAGAGATGAGTTTGAAATTTAAGATAACTATCATCCACACATTTATTTGAATATAAAGTATGGTGGTATGGGTTGCTCTATAAAACATTGATGTAGGAAAGATGGTAAGGGACATCGGACCTTGGTGTTGATATATTTAGGTAGTGATGTGTGTGAACACACTAGCCACCGGGGCACTTTTTTCCCTCGTTAGGGCTACTTATCTTTGTACATTCTAGTGGTAATATATTCAGTATTGTGTGTTGTGTTCCAAGCTTCTTCTTCTTCCTTGTGCTATTTGCATGCGACCTCAAACTCTAAAAATTGGTATCAAAGCAGGTGGCCGCTTCATCTAGGGTGTCGTTGACACCCCTCCAATCACATTCTCAAAATTGCATGAAATTTGGTATGCATACTCAAGTTGATTAAGGGATAAGAATGGCTTTGCTCTATGGTGCCAAAATCGTTATCTGAGCTCGTTTTAGCCTACGAATGCACTATCGTAGCACTTGTGTAGGTAATTTCATCTTTTCGTGCCAAATATATATATAGGTTTTGGTTCACCAGTATAAGCATCTGGAAGTCAACTACAAGTTTACCAGAACTCCACAGGTTAGCTCTATTCAACATTTTGAGATACAATCAATTTTTTTGCATTAGTGTATTAGTCAGTGGCCATGGCTAAAAGCAATGATGTATTCCATATGTTGGCTGTTGAGGATAAGTTGGACAGTACCAATTACCCATTATGGACTTATATGATGCGTCATGTATTGGTTGCAAAATGACTTGGAATATTGTGTAGGGTGTTGAAAAACATCCTATTACACCTGCAAACATAGTTGCTGAAGGTGATGCAGATGACGTTGAAGATGATGATATTCTTGATGTTCCTATTCATGTTGCCGTTCTTGTTGCACCTATTGTAGAGAAAATTTGTTGAGATGGTCGAGATGCTTAGGCACATGCATTGATAGCCTTGTTTGTAAAATGTGCCATTATTTCTCACATTCGCTCTTGCAGAACAACTAAGGATGCTTGGGATACACGTACCACTTTATACCAAGCAAGGAATGAGGCTTATGTTGCTTACCTAAGAAAATAGTTGGAGAGTGAGCATATGAATGAAGGAGATTCTATGGACAATTTTCTAACAAAGATCAAAGATTTGAAGGAACAATTGATTTGTGCTAATGAAGTCTTGCTTGATAGTTCACTTGCGTAGACTGTTCTGAATGGTCTTCCTGATTCATATCATAGTTTTTCTTCTACTCTTTGTTTGAGGATGAAAGACAATCCAAATGCCTTAAAATTTGAGGAGTTAGTCTCTGTTCTGTTGCAAGAACATCAATCTAGGCAGAATAGGTCCACTATGCATGTCATTAGGGCGAAAAATAGTCCAAAAGAGGTTGTTTGCTAATGACATATTAAGGAAATTGATAAATATAGTCTTTCCACATGTACAAGAACATAACATTGTTGTCTCCTTTAACCGCATGAAGCAATTCTTTTTTTAATACAATATTCTCTAAAAGCACCGATAAAGTTATGAAGATTCTTCTATTCAGTGTACAATTTTTCGGTTTGATGCAAAAAAAGATATTTTTGCACACTGCACAAAGCATATTCTTAAATTTCCAAGAAGGAATTGATTTTTGAAGATACGAAGTAGTTTTGGGTTCACAAAATTTCATGGTCAATCAACGACATGATTTACATCAAATCAAAAGTTTCCACGTGTACAAAGCCTTTTTCTCTAAAAGTATTGCCAAAGTTTGTGAAGAAAGTATTCCGAAGGGCTCTTCATCCTCCTGAAGTGGATGGATTGCGAAAGGAAGCCAGGAAATATATCGACATATGGACAGATGGATCTGTTTATCCAATTGATCCACAAACTCAAAGGTATCCCCCTTTTCATAATCTTCATGATCTTATTAGATTTGTAGTAGATGGTGAGGATGGTTTATGAGGCTATTGTTCAAGGCTCTGGGAGATTTCAAGGAATTATGTACAATATTTAAACTATCTACAAAACACACTACATCATAGGGATACATATGAGGGAGCTAGAAAACAAATTATCCACTTTATCTTCTCAGTTAGAGTCTTTAAAAAAAATGCAAGAAACTCCTATAGGTTTGAGAATACGGTCAAAACGAGTAAAACCTTTTTTAGATTTGACTAAAAAATCTTGCCACAAAAAGAAAAGAATGAAAATTGTAAGAGATCATGTGACAAATGTACTAGGTTTCAATATGTTGAGCATTTTTTAGCACGTACATTTCTGTAATGAAATTATGAGTCAAAATGATGTCTTAAGACTATTGAAACTGAATGAAAATACATGCTTGAAACGCTTTGTTTTCCAAAATATCATGACTGAAATGAATCTATTACTAGAACCATCTCGAATTCATAAGATTTGTGATAGTGTCAGAGTGACTAGGAAAGGTTATAGAGCAATTTCAAAAGTTTGGTGTGAATTTTTAAAATTTAAAAAAATTAAAAGTTTTGGATTGCCTAGACCCCATCATGTAGGAAAGTTTCGGCTCTACTTGAATAAAAAGATCACATCAATATTTGGTGAATATAAAAATATTCACGGTAACATGCCTTACAAAGTAGGAAAACAAAAGTTACATTTCACTTACAATGCATTTAACAATGTATGAATAGATATTATAAAACTTCAAACATACATGGTTTAGTTATATAATATAAAAGAACATGAATGTTCTAGTCTGTTGAAATTTGCAATCAAACTTGATGAAGCTGAGCTTAAAAAACATCAAAAGTTGGAGAGAATAAGTATTGCACTGATGAACAAAGCTTTGGACTATAGCCTTGGGAAATTGGATACTCCATCTCTCAAAGTACAATAAAAAATGGAGTTATGGTGGATTGGTTGTGCTCAAGTTCCATCTGAGAGCCATAAAACACTTAAATGGTTAGTCTCATAGACAAACATTCCAAATGTTATCCAAAGGCATCATGCAGGAAAATTGTTGAATGTCAAAGACTATGAGAACTTTAAAGCTGAGTGGCATTTGAGTGGAGACCTAAAGATGCTCAAATGCATGTTTGGTATCAGTGGAGGGGCAAATTCTAAGTACCTTTGCTTGTACTGCATGCAAAGTCAAGTCACAAGAGCATGGATTGCTAGAGCTGAGAAAGAGGAGGCTCCTTCCAGAAAAAAATGTTATTCTTCATAACTACTCATGTTTTGCCATGATTTGGGATCCCATACTTCCAATAGCATTGACAAATGTACACATATGTACACTACATGCAGAGTTAAGGATCATTGACAAGTTGGTCTGTCTTCACTTGGATTATGCATATTCTATCAAGCCTACAACTTTTGCAGATGAGTGCATAAAAAAATGTGAATGTCTGCTTTCGAAAATGGGATTTCATGGTGGTGATGTTCATCTAAGAAAAGATCCAAAGCTTTCACAAAACACAGGTGATGTACTAGAGGATGTCTCAATGGAAGGTGCAAAAGCAAGGAGATTCTTTAGCAACCATGATGACAAGCAACTAAATGCCATGTGGAATTGCTGGAAATAATTTTGTGAGATCATGACTAATGTAAAAATCAAACCAGAAATAGCAAAAAAGAGAATGGAGGTGTGGATCAAACTAGATATTTTTTTAAAGATCATGAGGAAGCAGGTAACATCAAATAGTTATGTGACAGATTTCAGAATGGTGACCATAGAGCTTATAGAAACCATCATAGAGGCATGGAGTGCCAAAGACATAACATACTACTTGGTGAGTTCCAAAGATAATTTACTCAATTTATTTATTTTTTAATTGAAATAAAGATCTGATGAAACTCTTCTGTTCTTCTAGCATATTCTTATTGTGCATGGTGCATTTTTTGTAGAAAAAGAAACACTTGCCATATGGAACACTCAAGGCATGGAAAAATATAATTATCAAGCAAGGAAAAGCTTCTTTGGGTGCACAAGGAAAGGAGGAGTAACAAAGAGCAATGCCTTCAAAGAGCTTTTTGATTGGTTCTTTAGAAGACAATTACAAAGGACCTCATGCCAAATATTATCAAAAGAATATGACTATCACTAGACAAAATCATCATGTATCAATATCATAAAATGAAAAAGACCACATTTCAAATAGAGCTTTAATATTTGCAATGTCTTTTATTTCTTTGAGAAATAAAGATGTCATGTATGTACATTTCATGATGTATTAAGCTTTGAAAAGAAACATGTCTATTACCATTAGATGACTTTGAACAGAGAACAGATCATGGATCAATAACGATTAATATTAGGACATGGATCAATTACAACCAAAAAATTACATCCTTCACATTTGCAATGTCTTATATCCCATTGGGCAATAATTGTGTATATGTACATTTGATGAGTAATAGAGTTTGAAAAAAATGAAGTCATTCCTTGAGTCCCTTTAATGAGCTTGGATCTAGCAAGTCACCTCGTATCTGAGGAACTCTTTTCTCCTATAGCCAGCAATGCTTTTTATTTCTGACACCCCTTCATCCATTGCATAGCTTGAATAACAAAAAAAATACCCTGCCCTTGAAGCATTGAGTCCTAGGGCATATCCAAAAATTCTGAATGCTGCTGCTCTTTCAAGGAGCAAAACTCTGAAAGCATTAAAGGGTATTGGAGTAAAACCCATGTATTTTGATAGAGTCCTCAAGGAGAACAATGCAAAGTCTGGCTCCTCACTATAGTGCTTGTGAATAACACAAAAGAGTCTGGGTTCAATTTTGGAAGATAGTGGATAACTGAATGAATATCCACCTTTGTTTTTCCTTTCTCTTCTATGGATTTTCTTATTCCCTTCCCCTTGCCAAGGTAGTTGTCTTCATCCAATATAGTTAGTTCTGGTAAAAATAGAAAAACAAGGTCAGATGAAGTGCAAGCACACTTAAGGAGTCATGAAAAGTAACTTGAAACAAAATAGAAACCAAGCAAGCGACCCGACCGATGCAAGTGATTAGGGTCTTCAGAGAAATTCGGATGATCCTAATCGCTTGCATCAGTCGTTATCATTATCTCTTTGTAAATTATCTAAAAACATATAATTTTTGCTGAAGAAGGTGAATTCTTACATAGCCAAATGTCTATGATCAATGCTGCATGCAACTCCTAGACATGACCGATACAAGCGATTAGGCCCATCGGGAAATATCTGATGGGCCTAATCGCTTGCATCAGCCGGGTTCGATTTCTCACTCTACATTCTCCAAGATCAGAAAGTGTACGTTGAAAAAGGTGTTTTTCACATGATAAAATGTAACCTATCATTGCACCATGCAAGTCTAAGACACAACCGATGCAAGCGATAAGGCCCAATGAGAAATATCTAATGGGCCTTATCGCTTGCATCGGTCGTGTTCGATTTCTCTCTATAAATGGAGATCTTGGACATGACCGATACAAACGATTAGGCCCAACGAAAAATAATTGATGGGCCTTATTTCTTGCATCGGTCGCATCTCATTTCCTCACCCTAAAATTCATGAGAATAGATTAAACTACATACCTTGACCTCATCTTCCTCCTCAATGAGCTCTTTTGAGTCAATACATATTGTTCCTTTGTCCTCAACAACATCCAAGAATGAATAGTCATGCCCAAACGAGTATATTCCAAGTTGCTTTTGATGCTCATCAAACTCTTCATCAACAAGTGTTGGCTTCTCTGAGATAGCTTTTTCAAAGCAACTTAAAAGAGCTTGTGATGAATCTTTGAATTCTTCATTTGACAAATCCAAATCAAGACGCAAAAATTCTTCTTTTCTTTCTCCTTTGAATCCCCTTGCAACTTCTTCTGACTCAGCTATAGCTGCAAGGCAGTAGTCCTCCCTAAGGTTGAAAAGTTCCTAAATGTAAAATAGAGGGATAAAATCCTTTCTAGAGATAAAGAAAAATGGTAGATTTGGGAGAAGTAGGGACTTCTCAGACACTTGAACTTCTTCAATTGGATTCCTTATTGCAGTCTCTACTTTAAAAGTAGCCACATCAAAATCTTTGACCTGCTCTTCTTCTGCTTGGAGATTGATCTCCTCAACAATCTCCATGACACCTTTCAGACTCTTTGAGCTTCCCTCAAGTGTTAGCTCTAAGAAAGGCTCCTCTACAACATGAACACTTTCCTCCTTTTCAATTGAGATGTGATCAAGCCATATCAAGAAAGCAATGTTCAAGGGGAGCAAGCAAGAGTCCTTTTCATGCTCTAGGCATAAATCTAGCTTCCCTGGCAAAGGGGATATCCTTTTGCATTTTCTGGTGATTTTTGCCCTATCCATTGGGTTCTTCCCAAAGATGTGAGGATGGACATAGGTTTTCTTAGATAAAGAAAGCTCCTTTCCATTGATCAACCCCAAGAAGTTCTCCCACTCATCCCTAAGAAAACTTTTTTATTTCTCTAGGAGTTTTTCAAAATCAATATTGGGGTTGAATATCATCATTGCATCAGGAAAGTAATCTACAGTTAAACCCTCTTGAACCATGAAATCTAGTAGTTTCTCTGATGAAGAGAGACTAAGGATCTCATTCATTCCCTCCATCTAAGTTGTAGCTTCTCTAGTATGTCCTAGTGGAGAACACGATCGATGCAAGACTCAAGCTAGTCAACATGGGTCAAACGGGTATAATCTCTTGTATTGGTCGTATCAAGGATGAAACACAAATATGCACGGTAATGGAGAGAAAAATTTTATGAAGGCTGAAAATGTGAAATGGTGAAGGGAATTGGTATTTATAGGCTAGGAGGGAGGGAGTAATGGTCAAATGATGTGGACCAATCAATGAGTGCCACATGGAAAAGGACCTTGGGAATCCCAATGGATAGATGATGTGGCCTACTCAAATCATGCCACATGGCAAAGAATGTTCGTATTTGCAATGGCTAGATGACATGGACCAATCACGACATGCCACATGGCACCAACAATCAACTCACTATTGAGACCTTTCAAGCTTCCCTATTCACTTTCTCTCATTTTTTTTCTCAACACTTTCCTAGCGTCGAGTTGCCATTGCCTCTAAGTTTTTTAGCTGCTTCTTAAGAATTTCTATAGAGAACACTTTTGTTGGAGTTAGACGTCTGCAGAAGCACGCAAACAGCACAGGAAGAAGAAGCATGGAGCACAAACACACAATACTGAATGTATTACTAGAGAATGTACAAAGATAAGTAGCCTATTAGGGCAATAGGCGTATCTACAAGCCGGGGGAAAAAAACCTCCTAAAGAGGGAAAAAAGTGCCCCGGCAGTCCTAGTGTGTTCACACACATCACTACCTAAATATATCAACAAATCCCCCCTGGGAGTGATGCGGTGAACAAGGAGCTAGCACTCATGTATAAGGAAGTGCCAAGCTATGTGGAAATCACTCCACAAAAGGAAGTAAGCCCAAAGCTTTGCGGAAAGCTTCCAACTTCTCCCTAGGCAGAGCCTTCGTGAAAAGGTCTGCAATGTTCTCCTGCGTGGGCACATATGCCAAGCTGATCTCCCCAGCAGAGAACCTCTCCCTGACATAGTGATAATGCACCTCAATGTGCTTAGTGCGAGCATGGAACACAGGGTTCCTCGCAACTACCAATGCGCTCTGATTGTCAGTGAAGATGGTGGTGGCAGAAGACTGGCCAACACCCAAATCAGCCATAAGGCATCTGAGCCACACACACTCAACAGTCGCTGTGAAAGCTGCCCTATACTCAGCCTCACAATTGGAAGTGGCCACAGTAGGCTGCTTCTTGCTCAACCAAGATATACATGAGCTACCAAGCATCAAGCCAAAACCACTGGTGGACACACGAGTGTCATAGAAACCAACCCAATTTGAGTCAGAAAAAGCATGCAAATCTGGCGGTAGTGATCCCCCCTTGGGATAAAACAACCCAAGTAGCCGAGTACTACTCAAGTAGCGAAAGATGCGCTTAACCACCTTCCAATGCGTGACTCCTAGGCAATGCATAAACCTGCTCATCTGTGAGACAGCAAACTGAATATCTGGCCGAATAATGCATAAGTAAATCAAGCATCCAACAGCCTGTTGATAGAGAACATCATCAAATGCATCTCCAGCATCATGAAGACTCAAGCATAAACCTGTCTCCATAGGAGTGGCAATAGGCTTACAGTCTTCAAGGCCAAAATGCTGCAATAACGTGTCAATATATTTCGTTTGACACAAAGCCATTCCACCATCAACTTGCATAAACTGAATGCCCAAATAGTGATGCAAATGCCCCAAATCAAACATCTCAAATGAGGTATGCAAATCAGCCTTGAAATCAGCAATATGCTTCTCAATAGGACCAGTGAGCAGCATGTCATCAACATAGACAACAATGATCAGAAGCACATCATTAGCACGCTTAACATATAAGGTGCTTTTAGTTGGACTGTTCACAAAACCATGTGCAACCAGATAGGCATGTATCTTCTCATACCAAGCACGTGGTGCTTGCTTTAAACCATATAATGCCTTCTTTAACCTGCACACCTGGTTTTCATGCCCTTTCTGCACAAATCCACGGGGCTGAAAAACATACACTTCTTCATGCAAGTCACCATTCAGAAATGCTGTTTTAATGTCCAACTGATGTACATTCCAACCATGATGGGCTGCAAGTGCACAAATGCTCCAAACAGTAGTCATACGGCATGTAGGTGCAAAGGCCTCATCAAAATCAATGCCTCTTTCCTACGCATAACCCTTTGCAACAAGCCTAGCCTTATACCTGTCAACTGTACCATCAAGTTTACGCTTCAGCTTGTATACCCACTTAGTGCCAATGGCCTTCTTGCCAGGAGGCAAGTCACATAAAGACCATGTACCATTCTTCATTATAGCATCATATTCAAATTGCATAGCAGCCATCTAATTTTTTGAATTTTGTGCTTCATCAAAAGAAACAGGCTCATTCTCATCACAGAGACTAGATCTAGCCATAGCATAGCAATCTGATGCAAAGGAGGCACTATGAGAACCTGAGCGAGTACGATATGACAAAGGTGCATCTAATTTGCTGTCATGCAAAGTCTGCACCAACCATTTTGGCATAGTTTTTGCCTGCTCAATATCAGCTCTCTCATCAACAAGTGCATCATGTAAATCTGCATCAGAAATGGAATGATATGTATCATCATATGAAACCTGCAAAGGCTGAGAAGTTGCCTCATTAGGAACAGCACTAGACTGTCCACCTGTAAAAAGAGGCATCAAAGTATCATACATGTCTTTGGAGCTAACAGATGTCTCCTTAGTACATGAAAGCAATTGCTGAATAGCATCTTCCACAAAGACAACATCACGGCTAACCAGAATGGGTTTAGTCTGTGGATGATAGAGACGATAGCCTTTACTTTCAGAACTGTACCCAACAAAAATACATTTTACTGCCTTATCATCCAATTTTCTGCGATGTTGTTCAGGCACTAGTGCATATGCTAAACAACCAAAAACACGCAGATGAGCAACAGATGGCTTGCGGTCATGCCAAGCCTCATATGGAGTGATAGACTGCAGCGCTTTAGTGGGACACCTATTCAGTACATATGCTGCACACATGACAACCTCAAGCCAGAAACTATGTGGTAAAGCCTGACTCTTGACCATGCACCTCGCCATCTCCATGAGTGCCCTGTTCTTTTGTTCAGCAACTCCATTTTGTTGAGGTGTATACGACACTGTACACTGGTGTTTTATCCCACGTTCAGCTAGAAATGCATTAAAATCAGAAGACATATATTCCCCCCCTCGATCAGAACGGAGGGTGCCCATTTTACATGCTGACAGATTTTTAGCCAAAACCAAAAACTGTTTAAAGCACATGAACACTTCAGACTTTGCTTCGAGTGGATATACCCATGCATGCCTGGAAAAATCATCAATGAAAGTCATGAAGTAAAGGTAATTCCCAAAAGAGGGTGTCTGCATAGGACCACATACATCACTATGTACAAGCTACAATTTCTGCGTAGCCTGAATTGAACCATCTTTTGGAAAGGAGGAACGCTGCATTTTGCCCAAAATACAGAATTCACATACATGTTTTCCAGGTGCCTCAAGCTTGGGCAAAGAAGACACCATATCAGATTTCTGCAGGCGTAGCAAACTAGCAAAATTCAGATGACCAAAGCATGCATGCCAAAGCTTTGCATCTGACATAGCCTGAGAATCATGAACTACACATGCCGAATCATTCACAGATCTTTCATAGTCTATGAGCTTATACAGCCCACGACATAAAATGCCAGAAGCAATAATCACATCGCCATTTGATAGATCATGAACTGTACACCTGTCATCAACGAATTTCACAACCAAGCCAATCTTGGCTAATGCAGAAACTGATAACAGATTCTTCTTGATCCTTGGCACAAATAAAGCATCTGACAAGGTGAAAGAACTACCATCAGCAGTAGTCAGAATGATCTTACCAACTCCCATAACACGATAAGAGGAGTTGTTGGCGCATGTGACAGTATTCCCTGTAGGGGCAGGCTCGAGTGAAGAGAAGAAACTACGCTGCGAGGTAATATGTTTGGTCGCCCCACTATCAAAGTACCAAACATCTGAGTCCACTGCAGACATGCACTGCTCATGAGAAGATGGGTCAAAACTACAAACAGTAGTAAACGCCCATTCTTATTCCTGCACAAGATTAGCAGACTCTGTTTTTGGTGTAGAGGCTTCTGCAACAACCATTCCAGCCTCCTTTTTCTTTGCCTCTTTTGCAGCCAGTTTTGGACAGTTCTTTATGATATGATCATTCCCTTTATAGTACTTGCAAAACAATTTCTGCTTTTCTGATTTCTTCTCATCTTTATCCTGGTTCTTCAAATGTGCAACATTTGCAGATTTCTGCTTACTAGTAGAAGAGCTCCATTTTCCTTTGTCCTTCTGACTAGCCAGGAAAGCTTGATCTGCAACACGCATAATGGACCTGTTCTGTCTGGACTGATCTTCCTGCAACAGAATAGAAACTAACTCCTCAAATGATAAGGCATTCGGATTGCCTTTCATCATCAACCGAAGAGTAGAAGCAAAACTCTGATATGAATCAGGAAGACCATTCAGAACGGTCTACACAAGTGAGCTATCTGGTATAACTTCATGAGCAGAAATCAAATGTTCCTTCAAATCTTTTATCTTCGTTAGGAAATTGTCCATAGAATCACCTTCATTCATGTGCTCACTCTCCAACTGTTTTCAGAGGTAAGCAACACGAGCCTCATTCCTAGCTTGGTACAATGTGGTAAGTGTATCCCAAGCATCCCTAGCTGTTCTGCAAGAGCGAATGTGAGGAATAATGGCACGTTTGACAGACAAAGCTATCAATGCATGTGCCTGGGCATCTCTGCCATCCCAACGAATCTGCTCTGCAATAGGTGCAATAGAAACAGCAGCACGAACAGGAATCTGCACAATATCATCTTTGATACCATCTTCATCAGCTCGAGCACGTGTATACGTAGTACCTGTTGTTACAGGTGTAACAGGACGTCTTTCAACACCCTGCACAATGTTCCACAATCCTTTTGCAACCAATACATGTCGCATCATATAAGCCCATAATGGGTAGTTGGTACCATCCAACTTATCCTCACAAGCCAACATACAGAATACATCACTGCTTTCAGCCATGGCCGGTGACTAAAATACCTTGATGCAGAAAATTGACTGTATCTCAAAAAGTTAAACAGAACTGCCCAGACAAGTTCTGCTAGACCTGTAGCAGACTTCGAGACGCTTAAACTGGCGAATAGAAATTGGTATATACCTTTGGCACAAAAAGACAAAATAGCCTGCATAAGCACTGTGATAGTGCGTTCGAGGCCGAAACGAGCTCAGATCGCGATTTCGGCACCACAGAGCGAAGCAGTATTGATCTCGGATACACCCTGAGTATGCCCATCAAAATTCCTACGATTCTGAGACTGCAAACGGAGGAGTGTCAACGACGCCCTAGATTAAGCGACGACCTGCTCTGATACCAATTGTTGGAGTTAGACGTCTGTAGAAGCACGCGAACAACACAAGGAGGAAGAAGAAGCTTGGAGCACAAACACACAATACTGAATGTATTACTAGAGAATGTACAAAGATAAGTATCCCATTAGGGCAATAGGCGTATCTACAAGCCGGGGGAAAAAAACCTCCTAAAGAGGGAAAAAAGTGCCCCGACAGTCCTAGTGTGTTCACACACATCACTACCTAAATATATCAACAACTTTCTACGTGAGATAATATGGACACGACCGATCCAAGCGATAAGGGACATCAAGGAGTTTTCTGATGACCCTTACTGTCATTCTAGCACAATGGTGAGTACCAACGTGAGGAGATACACCTCATTACTTGTCAATCTGCGGAGACGTGAGGACCGGTATGAAGACCACGAGCAAGTGAAGGCACAAGTGCGTGAGTGAAAGCACACAAACATGCACACACATACACACACACACGCACACAGTAAGATCAAAGAGAGGAACAATGGAAGGATTTTGATTACAAAAAGAAATCTATTACAAAACTGAGATCTACCAGAAGCTACCCCAAAAATGAGCTCTCTAGCTCTTTATATAGTTTTTTGACTAGTTTTGGCCCTGTCCAGACCTAGTGTCCGGCCTAGTTAAAAATTAGGTTCCAGGGCTTATTTGAGGGCTTAAACGAAGTCTAAAAATTATGAAAATTGGTACGATGGTACTTCTAATACTCCTCAAGCTCGAGGAATCCTCGGCTTGCACAAAATGGAGCTACAAAAATAGAAAATGGTATTTACAATGGTTTTAGTGATAGAAATCACTAGTTTTGTAGGGGATTCTTCTAAAGAGTTGACATGTACTTCATGGAGCTCCCTACTTGCTCCTTCTTCTTGTGTGTGTCCACCTTTCTGATGTGCTTTCATGCTTGTGCTTGACCTTGAGTTCCAACACTCCCCTCCCTCTTGAGTCTGTCGTCCCTGACAGACCCTTGTTGTAGTGGTTGTTCCATGTAGTGCTTTGAGAGGTAGTATTGATTCTGTGTGAAGAAGAGCCCTCTATCTTCCAAATTTGGAAGCGTTGGTTGTCCGGTTCTTCATTTGTCACTACAAGCCTTTGCAAGTCGTAGTCCCTTGGTATGTGCTTCTTTCGTGGATTCCGCATGAGTGCATAGTTGTGAGCTTTCAAAGATTGTGAGTTGCTCAAAAGAGGTTATCAAGATTGAGTGGAGCAACTACTGGCTTCGAATCGCTTCCTAGGTATTGATGTTGCCCCCAGGATGTCCTCTAGCGCTTCTAAAGATGATGTTGAGAGTAGTCATGCCAAGTACTCATAACCTATAGTGAATGATGGGTAAGTGTGTTAGTGCATGGGTTGAAAAAAGTATGTGCCTTGTGCACGGCCTTGTAATGTAGCCCTATGCATGCTTACTTGGAAAATGCATTGGAAGAAGTATGGTGCAAAAATTTGGGGTCTTGAGCTAAGTGCTCAAGGGTATGCTGATGACAAGGTTTCCTACTCTATCATGGTTATAATGTGGCCCAAGTAGGAGATTCTTACCATAAGGAAAGGTCAGTCGATGCGGATCTCTTCGTGTTGTACATCTTTCATCATGATGGATCATGATGGACCAATCATTGTCGATCAATGCCCCGGTTGATGGTCCACATAAGCATGACTCATTCATGTTCCATAAGTCAAACCTAGGAACAAGCTCTCTCTCGCTTTTCTTCTCTCTCTCTCTCTTCTTTTTTTTTTTTTTTTTGTGGGAAAAATTATCACAAAACCAGAACACAAAAGTTAGTATCAATAGAAAAAATTTGACATATGTCAATGTGCTCTTGTGCTTGGGATTCTCAAGTGTGTCTATGCACGGCCGTGTAATGTGGCCCTATAATAATGCATACTTTGGAATTGCATGACCTGAATGGTGCATGAGATAGGGTTGTGCACAGAGCACATGGTTGTCGCTCGTCGAGGTTTTCGATGTTATTTGCAGATATTGATGCCATCTTTGTTGGAGGTATCCATTGTATCTCGAGAGGACAACTGATCATTCCTCCTTATAGGGATCCATTTGAGAACAGTCTGCGACTGGGTAGAGATCACCTTTGGCCACTTCGTGTTTGAATGATCTCCTGAGGGTTTGATCCTTCGTGGCTGGCTCTTTATTTTGGTGGATGCTATCAGTACTTTTGTCTTCCAAACCCTTATCCTTGCAGAAGGGGTTCTTTGATCTGTATTGGAGCTCTGTGCTTGATTCAGTTCTTTACCTCGCCTTGGTGTCTTTGTTGTGCAGGTTGTTGCCTTGAAGTCCCCCCTTGGATTTTGTCTGAGCTTAGGCTTGATTGCTTGGGATCCTTTGATTGGAAGTGGTCTTTCTTGAGGATAAGTCGTGGTAGGCCTAGACCATAGATTTTGAAGTCTAGTGTGAGGGGACTGATTTTGTGCAAGGGCTTTCTTTGGTACCCATATCATAGTGCGATTGGGTTGGGCTCTAAGTAATTTCTTGGCCACCCAAATTTGCTTGACATTACCAAGAAAATGTGATTTCTGTTTCTTGATGTAAGGGTCTTTTGGGCCTTCTATGTGAGTTTTTTGAGAAAACTCATCTTTACATGGGGAGTGCAACAAGGGTTGATCTTCTATACCTACATCAGACTCATGCAAGGGATCAATGGGTTGTGTGGTTTGAGATTGATCTAGAGATTCATCGAGACATTTATCCTTATTACACATAGAATCCCTAGGTGTACAAATGGGTGATGGATTGTCATGCTTCACCCTAGAGTCGACCTCCTTTTCCACATCAGTGATACACAACATTGGTTGATCATCTCCTTCTTGACCATCTGAGTGTAGATCATCCCTACTTATGGCTTCATGAGGGGAATCCAAATTTACAGGAAGAGAGGGTCCTTCCACATCCCCCAAACACTTGGAGTCTTCCATATCTCCATTCTCTAAGGTTTCCTGTGATTTACTCAAAGAAGGATTAGATTCAAAAACATGAGTAGAAAGAAAAAATTTTTCATTAAAAGCACGCTCTGTGAAAAGATGATTTTGCCCCCAATTATCATAAGGTGGATAGTCATTAGGATTTTCCATAGGCATATATGTAGAAGCACAGATAATAGGTGGAGAAGGCACCTCAAATTCTTGATGATTTTGTGTAATGAACCTTTGGGTGCCAATGATCAAGTCTTCATCTATACAATCCATGACAAAGAATGTTTCCAAAAATTGCATATCATCCACCATAACAGGCAACACAACTTTACCCATGCATTCATAATGTTCCCCATCCATGAGGATAGAAGGATGAGTTGTTGGTTGAATGTTCTCAAAGATAATGGTCACTAAGTCAATATAATTAAATTCCACTCACAATTAGGATTGATATAAACACCCGACCTTCTATAGTCATATCCTAATCTGATATCCACAAAAGTATTATCATATTCTCTTGTTGCAAATAAGGATCCAACCCCCTTAGACATTTCCCCCGTGTCCTTGACTCCTTGCAATTTTTCTCTAAATGTTTCACCTTGATGTGATATTATCTCATGTATTTCATGTTTATCGCCCTCCGTTTTTTCGATCTTAGCCCCTTTTCTTCTATCTTTTGCTTTTTTCTTTCCCATGACACAATTTCCTCCCCCTTTATATTGCTCAAAAATCCTTGGGAGCCGCCTTGGTTTCCTAGTCCCACTTGAGGGTCAACTTCAAATTATCCTATCTCAAAATCAATGCATTATTCTTGAAAAAAACAGTTGAGATCGTGTAGGATTCGAAACGAGCTTTCCAACGAGCTATAGAGCTCAAAAAATGGACTTTGGATGAAAAAGTTATTCCAATTCATGCTCCTGGGGGTCAAAACAAGCAAACAGGACCTCTCAGGAAATGCTTCAAATCAGGCGATACACGACATTTGTAGGACACGATACTTGATACTTGAGGAACTCGATACACGATACTTGGTATGTATCGCGATACTTGAAGTAGGCGATACACGATCTTCAACAAGTATCGCGAGCAAACTCCACGATACACGATCTTTGATAGGTATCGCGATCGCTGTATAACGATACACGATACTTGACTATCACGATACTTGGGCCAAACGATACTTGGGTCAAACGATACTTGGGCCAAACGATACTTGGGTCAAACGATACTTGGGTCAAACGATACTTAACTCAAGACGATACTCGATATTTGGAAGAAAACGATACACGATCTCTGACTTAGGCGATACCCGATCTCTGACAAATATCGCGATCACTGATGAACGTTGCCGATCGCCGACCGAAACGATACACGATGGCTGGGAAATATCGCGATACTCAACCACAGGAGATTCACGATACTTGTCAGGTATCGTGATACTCGACCGTGGGAGCCAAACGATACTTGACCCTTAGACAAATTTTGGGAAAGATTTTTTCTAAGTTTTGGTTGTACACATGCTCTACTCTTTCTTCTCTCCTCTCCTCACTCTTTGTATCACCCCAAATCACTCCTTTTCACCTCTGTCAGTACCAAACGATACCTGACGCAGATCGTTTCCCTTTCCAAACTTAGTTTACTGAGAAATTATAGATTAAATGTGTGTTTTCTCACCTTGAGAGCCTCTCTAACTTCTTAGTCACTTCCCCTTGCTCTGTGTAACCCCAGTTTGCCCGATTTCTCACTCACGATCTCTGGCGCAGCTTCCGCGATACTTGGTGCAGGTTCGTCTTGTCCGGGACTATGCACTCAGATTTTTTGTTATTTTTGGTACTACTTCTTCAGCGCCTCTGTTCTGCACCCTCTCTAAGCTTCTTGCTCACAACCACAAGTAAAAACAAGGTGAATGTACTCTAAAAAATGGAGAAAAACTGAGAAGATGAAGGTGGGTGGAGATGGTGATGATGGTGAAGATGAAGAAGGAAAATTCAAAAACTGAACTGAAAATGATGATTTTTTTACCTTCCAACATCGCTACTCTACATCTTACCGTCACACGCTCGTCCTCCAAGCTCTCTCCCCGGCAACGGTGCCAAATTTGGTGTCACTCTAGCACAATGGTGAGTACCAACGTGAGGAGATACACCTCATTACTTGTCAATCCGTGGAGACGTGAGGACCGGTATGAAGACCACGAGCAAGTGAAGGCACAAGTGCGTGAGTGAAAGCACACAAACATGCACACACATACACACACACGCGCACACAGTAAGATCAAAGAGAGGAACAATGGAAGGATTTTGATTACAAAAAGAAATCTATTACAAAACTGAGATCTACCAGAAGCTACCCCAAAAATGAGCTCTCTAGCTCTTTATATAGTTTTTTGACTAGTTTTGGCCCTATCCAGACCTAGTGTCCGGCCTAGTTAAAAATTAGGTTCCAGGGCTTATTTGAGGGCTCAAACGAAGTCTAAAAATTATGAAAATTGGTACGATGGTACTTCTAATACTCCTCAAGCTCGAGGACTCCTCGGCTTGCACAAAATGGAGCTACAAAAATAGAAAATGGTATTTACAATGGTTTTAGTGATAGAAATCACTAGTTTTGTAGGGGATTCTTCTAAAGAGTTGACATGTACTTCATGGAGCTCCCTACTTGCTCCTTCTTCTTGTGTGTGTCCACCTTTCTGATGTGCTTTCATGCTTGTGCTTGACCTTGAGTTCCAACACTTACCATTTAGGTGGGTCGTGATTCTGAAACCATATCATAGCTTTAAAATAATGTTTCCTTTGGTAAATCATGAGCTATTTTGCATTGTAGGCTATAGCAGAAATAGAATTGATTGATATTTCATGATGATTTAAAGTACGATCAATCCAAGCGATAGGGAACATCCGGGATTTGTGGATGACCCTAATCGCTTGGATCGGTCGTGTTTCTTAAATGGCATTGAGTCCTTGATCATAGCTTGGAAATAATGTTTTGATAAGTGAAGCATGAGCTGTTATGTATTGTTAGCTATATTCGAAATACTATTGATTGATATTTCATGATGATTACAAGGACGATCGATGCAAGCGATTAGGGAGATTCGGGGATTTTTGGATGACCCTTATCGCTTGGATCGGTCGTGTTTCTTAAATTGCATCCTTGATCATAGCTTTGAAGTAATGTTTTATTTGGTAAAGTATAAGCTATAATGCATTCTAAGGGAAATGCAATTTATTGATATTTCATGATGATTAGAAGCATGACTGATGCAAGTGATTAAGGACATCCCGGCATTTTCGGATGGCTCTAATTGCTTGGATCGGTCGTGTTTCTGACATTGGATAGAGTCCTTGATCAAAGCTTTTGAGAATAAGTTGCCTTGCCTTTCCACTTCCATGCCTTAAGACTCTCACTTTATGTTGGTTATGGCAGCTAGGACAAAAAAGATAGCAAGGAAGTTGTACCCTAAGGGTCAAGAACAAAATGCCCAAGAGCAAAATGACAAAGGACCGGCTCCCCAAAAAATTCAAGGCAATGCATCAAAGAAGTCTTCAAAGAAAAGGGTCAACTACCATGTAAAGTCCTTGAGAGAAATAAGAAGAGCTCAAAAGTCTGTGGGACTGCTAATCCCCAGACTTCCATATATGAGAGTTTTCAAGCAGATCACATCCAATCTCTGTTCTTTGATGAAGACCACATCCTTTATCAATGTGAAGTGGCAAACTCAAGCATTGCTATGCATGAATGAAGCTGCATAGGACTTTGCAATTGAATTTATGAATTATGCTTATTTATGTGCTACTCATTCTCACAAGGTAACATTGATGGCAAAGGATTATGTGATTGTATCAAGAATAAGATATAAATTTCACAAATCTCTTGTTCCTATTGATCACCATGATAAAAATTCTTTGATATTCTCAATATACCTCCAACCTAAGCACCCAAGTCAGTAGTTGCTATTGAAGAGGTCAACCCTCAGGTCACTCATCATCATGAATCAAGAAATGAAGCAAATAGTGAGGAGGAGAGCAGGGATTATTAACAGAGGAAAGTTTTATCTTATGCACATGCACATGCACATACACATACATATGCACATACACTTACACATGCACATGCACATACATGCATATATACACATACATATGCACATACATACATGCACATATATACATAGATACATACATATACATGCATATAGACACACTTAACACAAATATAGATATACACCTACATGTGCATACATACATTTTATACACACAAGCACACATAAATATGAATGAATTTTATAATTAAAGTAATAAGACACATGCTAAATATAAACAATAATAAAAATCATTAGAACAAGACTTTTCATTACTTAATACCATAGACACAATTCTAAACAAAACTGAAATTAAAATATATATATATATATATATATATATATATATATATATATATATATATATATATATATATATATATATATATATATATATATATATATATATATATATATATATATTTGCATTGAAACAAATAAAAAAGATTAGTCTCTTGCATTCTAACTAAAATAAAAAATATACTTACAAATGTAGCTACAAAACCATGATGGCCCATTTGGCTTAAGTGTAATGTGTGACCCGACTCAATTCTCTTCTTTGCAATAGCATTTCATTTAATGGAAAAAATACATAAATTAAATGCAAAAAAGTAATAAAACATATGAGTATTACAAATACAAGGTAAAAATTTGTATTCCTTCTACTGAGGAAATGACTCCTAAATATGTAGCTATCTACAAAAAAAATTCCAGGTCTCACGTGATATGTTAGGTCTCCTCTTATTTTTTTCCACCATACAATGTCCTATTGTTTTAATCTCAAATAAAAAAAAGGAATCAGAATACATACACATACATACACATGCATATAGCATGTGCATACACATATACATACATTTACACATACATACATACATGCATACATACATACATACTAAATTCATGCATACATACACATACTCACACACACACACACATACATACACATATATATATATATATATATATATATATATATATATATATATATATATATATATATATATATATATATATATATATATATATATATATATATATATATATATATATATATTGTATAGATATTTATATTTATATTTATATTTACTATATATATATATATATTTATATATATATATATATTTAAATATATATTTATTGTATATATATTTATATACATATTTATATTTTCTATATAAATGTAAATCGTATTTATATTTATACTGTATATATATATATATATATATATATATATATATATATATATATATATATATATATATATATATATATATATATATATATATATATATATATATATATATATATATATATATATATATATACATGCACACATAAACATACATACATACATACACACATACGCTTATACATACATGTTGAAGATAAATGTACAAGCTCATTTTCATATGAGCCATGCCTCGATAAATTTACCAAATATAAAGATAAAGGAAAAGTAGAGGAAAAAAGGAAAAAATAATAAAAGAAAAAGTCTAGTCAAAACTTCATGATGAGTAAGAGATACAATATCTTGCCTTGTAGTTAGTAACATGTACTGGAGAAAGTGGTGAGTTAAGAAGAAGGCACAAACTTTTTCACATGCTCATTGGTTATAAAAGTGAAGGGAGCACATTCAAAATAAGGAGAGAAAGAGGCAAGAGCTCCTAGTAGTCGGATCTAGCCATTTTGTCATTTTGGTTTTCCCTTAGACTCCTTCCAGCCGCACGTCAGTTTGTACACAGCTCTGTTGCAGAGCTCATATCTCAGTGCATATGTAACCATTTTGTGCGTTTAAACATTCATTGGAAAGCTTATCTTGTGTACTTTCTGCATATAAAATATCTCTTTGAAAGCTTATGTAGTTTGTGAGATATCAGTGAAAGAGTGAAGTCCAATTTTTCAGTATACCTGTGTAGATAGGTAGTCTATTTAGGTCGGTTCAGTTTCCCAACCAAAACATATCCAAATTGTGTGATTTTTGTCTTGTTGCAAAGGGCTTGGCATCTACTTTCACTGTCTCAAATATCTCATTCAGATCATTCATATTCTGTGAGATATCTGTTAGAGAGTAAAGTCCAGTTTTATAGTGTACTTATGTGTGCAGGTGGTCTATGTTGGTGACTTGAATTTCCTGATCAAAACTCATCCAAATTACTTTATTTTTAGCTTGTTGGAAAGCTATTTGTGTCTACTTTCTCTGTACCAAATATCTTTCTCAAAGGGTATATATTCGGAGAGCTATTAGTACGAGAGTGAAGCTCAGTTCTTCAGCATACCTGTGTGGACAGGTAGTTCATCTTTGTCAGTTGTGTTTCCTAATCAAAACTTGTCCAAATTAAGTTATTTATAGCTTGTTAGAAAGCTCTCTTTGTCTACTTTAATTGACTAAAGGCTCAAGTCCATTTGAGTTTTGTATTGAGAGCAACAAGCTATCTAAGGTGCAGCTATTTGTCCAAGTGCTGGACATACAAGGGTGGTTCACTACACATTTCCGTTGCGCATAGGAGAACTCATTCTCCACAGTTGGTATCAGAGCAAACTTGGTGCTGAAGCTTCATCAACAGAGCTGGAGATAAAGGAAAGCAAAAGAGGAGCTATAAAACAAGGAGGAGCTTCACAAACGCAAGAGCAAAAGGACTATAACTATTCGAGGTAACTCTCAAAGTCTTTTATACTCTTCAATGGCTGACTTGGGTCAACAAGTAGAGAAGTTGGATAAGGATAACTATCCAGTGTGGAGGTTTAGAATGACCAACTACCTACTGGGCAAAGGCTTATGGTGTATTGTGAGCGACGATGATGCTCAGCCTCAAATCAATCAAGCTATGGCCACTGAAGTCCAAAGGAGGCAAGCAAAAGAGTGGGAGGAGAGGAATAGGAAAGTCATGTTCCTCATTTCGCAAGTCATTACTAATGCCATGGTAGGTCATATTCAACATCTAGAGAAAGCTAAGGATGCTTGGGAAGCTCTTGAAAGAATGTATTCAACAAATACCAAAGCTAGGAAACTTCAACTCAAGAATGAGTTGAACACAATCAAGAAAAGTTCGAGTCAATCCATAGCTGAATATACTTTGAAGATTAAGGAGCTAAGCGATGCTTTGGCTTCTATTGGCACAACGGTTGAAGATGAAGATCTTGTGTGTTATACTCTCAATGGGCTGAGAGAAGATGAAAGATGGAAGCCTTTTATAACTTCCATTAACTTGAAAGATGTATATCCAGGTTTTGAACAACTAATCCCTCATCTTGTCACAAAAGAGCTTAGCTTCGGTGGTCCCAAAGGAAAGGACAGCCACAACCAAATGTTATATGCAGGTCGAGGCAAAGGAAGAAACTCAAGAGGAGGCTCAAGAGGAAAAGGAAGAGGTCACAACCACTCCAACTACAATCAAAACAATTCGGAAGACAACAAGGATGCAGCAAATGCAAACACACAAGGAAGAGGTCGAGGTAGAAGTAGAGGAAGAGGCCGAAGCTCCTACAATTCTCATAAAGGTATAACATGCTATCATTGTGGTAAAGTAGGACACTATGCTAGTGATTGTTGGCTGAAGAATGGAAGACCAAATGGAGGCAATCAAAGGAACCAAAGCAACTATGCAAGCACCTCAAGTGAAGGAAGCAAGGACACACTACTTGCAATGAGACATGAGTATAGAAGCTCTTGTGAAGATGACAAAAAAAGGTACATTGATTCAGGTTGTAGTAACCATATGTCATGCCAAGGAAGTTTGTTCACTAATCTACAGGTACCAAGTGGAAAAGGATGTGTTGAAACAGGTGATGATACTCAACACATGATTGAACATATTGGAGATATAAGGCTTGGAGATACAAGTAGAGCAAAGGTACTATCTAATGTTCTTCATGTTCCTACAATTTCAAAGAACTTGATTTCAGTAGGACAAATGGTAGAGAAGGGTTATCCACTCATATTCAATGAGAATGGGTGCTTCATAAAGAATCCAAAGGAAGGCTTCAAGGTCATTGCTCGAGGTAGAAGAGAAGGAAGGATGTTCACTTTGGATGTCCAACATCCACATGGAAAGGTCATGTACATTCAATGTGGGAACAAGAAGATTTCAGAGCTGGACTTATGGCACAAAAGAATAGGACACATCAACATTCCAAAGCTGAAGGACATGAGCAAACATGAAGTGGTAAGAGGTCTTCCAAAATTTAATAGCATTGGACTACATGAGTTATGTGAAGCTTGTCAACTAGGAAAGCAAATGAGGCAGCCATTCAAGAGAAGCAATTATGTGGCTCCAAATGTCTTGGACTTGATACATACGGATGGATGGGGACCAACCCAAGAGGCATCAATGGCTGGTAATAGATTTTTTGTCACCTTCATTGATGATCACTCAAGAAAGGTATGGCTGTTTTGTATGAAGCAAAAATCAGAGGTGTTTTCTATATTCAAAAGATTCAAAGTTGAAGTTGAAAAGGAAACAGGAAGGTCTATCAAAACCTTAAGGTCCGATGGTGGAGGAGAATACTTCTCCAAAGAATTTTCAAATTTTCTACAAGAGAATGGGATCAAAAGGCAATTCACTTGTAGGTATAAACCACAACAAAATGGAGTAGCTGAGAGGAAAAATAGGCAAATTGATGAAATTGCAAGATGCATGCTCAACGAGATGAAGGTACCATTGTACTATTGGGCTGAAGCTACCACAATTGCCATTTACTTGATGAATAGGTGCACAACATCGGGAATACATCACTTGACTCCAGAAGAGGTATATTCCGGTAAGAAAAACCTGATCTTACACACCTCAAAGTGTTTGGATGTGTTTGCTTTGTTCACATTCCACAAGAAGTTAGAACAAAGATGGAACCAAGGTCAGAAAAATGCATTTTCATCGGCTACTCGATGGAGCAAAAAGGATACAAGTGCTACAACCCTAGAACAAAGGAATTAAGAGTCTCCCGAGATGTGGTCTTTGATGAACTAAGACCATGGTATAAAGATAAAGGAAAGGAAAAGGTTCTTGAAGAAGATTGTGATGATTATGCAGGAACAAATCAAAGAGAAGCTCAACAATCAAGCACAAAGGCTTCAGGTCTAGAGGCATCTACATCAAATGAAGAATGTTCAACATGGAGGGAGAGTCATTCTTTGTCTCCAAATTCAGCTCATAGTAGAGCCAAAGAGGCAAGTGCTACTCCAAACAATGAGGTAGATGCAAGTGAAGAAGAATATGAAGAGGTAATCACTCCGATGGTAAAGCTAAATAGGTTAAAGAAGCAACTCTCTAAAGGCAATGAAAGAAGATCTTCAAGGACAAGGTATCCAACTCAAAGGTTGAGTTATGATAGTTTTATGGCGACACATTTTGCATACATGATGCAGGTTATCAAAGACAAAGAGCCTGAGACATATGAAGAAGCTTGCACACAAAAGGAATGGAAGCAAGCTATGAAAGAGGAGATCAAAGCTCTCAAAGATAATCACACATGGGAGCTAGTGCCAAAGAAAGAAGGTATGAAGATTGTTCCAAACAAATGGGTGTTTAAAGTAAAGAGGAATGCTGATGGTTCACTAGCTAGATATAAAGCTAGATTAGTTGCCAAAGGATTTAAACAAACACAAGGCATATATTATGATGAAGTTTTCAGCCCCGTTGCAAAGATGGGAACTATCAGAACCCTAATAGCAATTGGTGCTTCAAGGAGATGGCCATTATATCAACTCGACATCAAAAATGCCTTTCTCAATGGAGAACTACAAGAAGAGGTATACATGAGTCAACCGATTGGATTTGAAGATGAAAACCATCCAGATTTTGTTTGCAGGTTGAAGAAGGCACTTTATGGATTGAAGCAAGCACCAAGAGCATGGAATCAGAGATTGGTAGAGTATCTAACTAAGTGTGGATACAACCCAAGTAGTGCAGATCCTTCGTTGTACATGAAGAAGGAAGAAAATAGAGAGGTATATATTTGCATATATGTCGATGACCTCATCATAACAGGAAACGATGTTACAGGGATTAAAGATATCAAAAGGAAGCTTGGTAAGGAGTTTAAAATTTTAGATCTTGGGGAGCTAAAATATTTTTTAGGAATTGAAGTTGTTTATGGAAAGAGTGGCATCTACTTGATGCAAAGGAAGTACTTGTTGGATGTTCTTTTCATATTTGGAATGAGTGAATGCAAACCACTCACTCAACCCATGGACACAAATACAAAGATTTGTTCAAATGATGGAGAACCATTGGAAGATGTAACGACATACAGAAGCATTGTAGGATCATTGATCTATGCAAACATTACAAGACCTGATTTGTCTTATGTTGTTGGTGTACTTTCTCAGTTTATGCAAGTCCCGACAAGTGAACACTTAAATTCAGCCAAGAGAGTGTTGTGATACATAAAGCATACAGTTAATCATGCTTTGTTTTACAAGTTTGATGAAGAACTGCAGGTCAAAGGCTTTAGTGATGCTGATTGGGCAGGTTCAAAGGAAGATAGAAGATCAACCTCAGGTTATGTGTTCATGATAGGAAGCAAACCTATCACATGGAGCTCAAAGAAACAACCTACTGTTGCACTTTCATCTATGGAGGCTGAATATAGAGGATTAGCTTTTGCCACATGTGAAGCAATGTGGATTAAAAAGCTTTTGGCTGATCTTGGAGTGCAAGTTGGAACCATTCCTATATACGATGATAACATGTCAAGTATTTACTTGGCAAGCAATCCTATGTTTCATGCAAGGAGCAAGCACATAGAGGTCCACTACCACTATGTAAGGGAGAAGGTGCTGAGCAAAGATGTGGAGATAAAGTTCATTAGAACCAAAGAGCAGGTTGCAGATATTTTTACAAAGTTCTTGGATGCTTCTAAACTCAAAGGCTTCAAGGATGTGATAAATTTGCAGGACATGGATGAAGATAACTCCCAAATGAGCTTGAGGGGGAGTGTTGAAGATAAATGTACAAGCTCATTTTTATATGAGCCATGCTTAAATTTACCAAATATAAAGATAAAGGAAAACTAGAGGAAAAAAGTAAAAAATAATAAAAGAAAAAGTCTAGTCAAAACTTCATGATGAGTAAGAGATACAATATCTTGCCTTGTAGTTAGTAGCATGTAGTGGAGAAAGTGGTGAGTTAAGAAGAAGGCACAAACTTCTTCACATGCTCATTGGTTATAAAAGTGAAGTGGGAGCACATTCAAAATAAGGAGAGAAAGAGGCAAGAGCTCCCAGTAGTCGGATCTAGCCATTTTGTCATTTTGGTTTTCCCTTAGACTCCTTCCAGCCGCACGTCAGTTTGTACACAGCTCTGTTGCAGAGCTCATATCTCAGTGCATATGTAGCCATTTTGTGCGTTTAAACATTCATTGGAAAGCTTATCTTGTGTACTTTTTGCATATCAAATATCTCTTTGAAATCGTATGTAGTTTGTGAGATATCAGTGAAAGAGTGAAGTACAATTTTTAAGTATACCTGTGTAGATAGGTAGTCTATTTTGGTCGGTTCAGTTTCCCAACCAAAACATATCGAAATTGTGTGATTTGTGTCTTGTTGGAAAGTGCTTGGCATCTACTTTCATTGTCGCAAATATCTCATTCAGATCATTCATACTATGTGAGATATCTGTCAGAGAGTAAAGTCCAGTTTTATAGTGTACTTATGTGTGCAGGTGGTCTATCTTGGTGAGTTGAGTTTCCTGATCGAAATGCATCCAAATTACTTGTTTTTTAGCTTGTTGAAAAGATATTTGTGTCTACTTTCTCTGTACCAAATATCTTTCTCAAAGCATATATATTCAGAGAGCTATCAGTCCGAGAGTGAAGCTCAGTTCTTCAGCATACCTGTGTGGACAGGTAGTTCATCTTTGTCAGTTGTGTTTCCTAATCAAAACTTGTCCAAATTAAGTTATTTATAGCTTTTTAGAAAGCTCTCTTTGTCTAATTTGATTGACTAAAGGCTCAAGTCCATTTGAGTTTTGTATTGAGAGCAACAAGCTATCTAAGGTGCAGTTATTTGTCCAAGTGCTAGACATACAAGGGTGGTTCACTACACATTTCCGTTGTGCATAGGAGAACTCATTCTCCACAATACATACATACATCCACACACATACACATATCCACACACACACACATACATACATACATATAAAATATATGCACACATAAACATATATACATACATACATTTACTTATACATACATATATATACACACATACACATACACATACCCACACACATACATGAAAACATATACACATACATACATGCATACATGCATACATATACACATATACATACATACATAAACACACATACACATATCCACATATATACATACACACATACAAAAATAAATGCATTTATCCCACAAGAATGTGTACTTGTGTATATGTGAATATGTGTATATGTGAATGTGTATGTATGTAAATAATCATATTATTAATATCTAATACCATTATTTGTAGATTTTGATCAATCAGATGAACTCCATCACCGCCTCCTAATCATGCAAGGACTATATACTATAAGTATATCAAACTTTTAATTTTAAATATATTTGATAGATACATAATTGATATATGTTTCTGTTATCGAAGAGAATGAGGAAATCTTCTTGCATGAATCACAAGAGCTATGGAACTAAGTCGACTCAGAGTGCACAATAGGAAAGAAGGGCCTAAACACGATTGCCAAGAAAAATAGATCAAAGACACAGGGATGATTTGAAGGATTTGTGTGTCGTTACCAGTGAAAACAGAGCTCAGTTGACATCACTGCTGACTTCCTCCTCATTCTATGAGAGACAGAAGGTTGGTAGTTGCACCAAATGCAGAGAATCCCACCCGTTTGAAAATATGAGATGCAAAGAATCCTAGAAAGATAGAGAACGTTAGTCAAGGAGTTCAAATCCACACACCATAGGCTGTGATAGGTGGAGTAGCTATGCACCAAACCGACTTCACATGATTTTTTTAGGTGAGCTTTTTGGATGAGCTAAGAGATCTCCACATTATGCCTCAAAGTGCAAAATCAACCAGATTTTGTTAGAGAATTTGTGGTTGTCATCATGTGAATAAAGCAACTAATAGATATTGTCAGAGACGTGAAGAATGGGAATAGAACCAATGATAGATAAGAAACATCTCCACACAGAGATGCTTTTGGCAGTCTGAGTGACCTTTCAAGTCAGAAGCCTCTATTTGGATCACACTTCTTGAATAATTTAATATCTTGGATAATCATTGCAACACGTAGTAATTTTGGAGTTTGTATAGGAAATGAAACTCTATTTTTTAAAGGATGCCCTTTACTTTGTGTTGAGATATCTTAAGTTAACATAAGAAAAAATTTTCATATATGACTCATTGTAAAGGGATTAGACACCACCATGTATAAACATGGTAGCACATTCCCAAATCCATCAAGTTTTGAAGCTATCTATACTCGAAAGTGAAAATATACTAGCTTCCCAAAGAGTTAAAATCTTATTGAGATCCAAATCATTTCAAGCCCCATGTAAAGGGACTAGAAACTACTCTTTAAAAGGGTAAGACCTTCCTTATGGCTTGAACACATCACACTCAAAACCGAAGGTCATGCTCAAAATCGACAACAATGAGTCCACAAGAAGATAAAAAGTTTTCCAAGAAGATTATGGCCAAAAGGAGAGGTTGTAGTTCTAGAGAGATAAACTCTCTTCAATCGTCCCTTTTGACTAACCCCAATATTAATCTTAAGAGGATCTTGACTCTCTAGGATAGGTTAAAGTATGAAGAGTGTCTTGAGGATACTGGCATTTTTTCTTCTTAAAAGGAGCTCTAGGCTAGAAATCTTGATCGACCTAGCATAAGTATGTTCTCTTTGATGAAATAAAATAAATTCAAGGACTCCCTGCCTATGTTGATGAAAAATTCAGGAGGTGTCTCTATCAATGTTGAGGAGAATCTATAGAAGGCTATCAACCTGTTTGCTAATGTTTTCTCTATCTCTAAAGTGGGGGAAGGACATCTGGAGGTTCAGCGTAACTTGTATTGCTATTAAAAGGAACAAAATGATTCCTAAAAGTGTAGTTGCCTACTTGGACTTTCCCCTCATCTCCGATGAGGTTAAAAAAACCATTGATGAATTGAAACCTTATAAATCTCTTGACCTTGCTAGGATCCCACATCAATTTCTCTTGGAACTTAAAGATTTCTTAACTCCTCACATCCTTTTGATTTTAAAGGAAGCCATTGGAAAAGGTAATCTCCTTATGGAATTCAATATTGGGGTGATCAAGTTGGTGCATTAAAGAGGGCCTAAAGAATATCTCAATAAATGGAGATCTATTTTTCACTTGACCACTATGTACAAGATTTTTGCTTCTACTCTGCTAGAAGACTTAGTCATATCATGAAAGATATCATCCTTCTTGAGCAAAAATGTTTTATTAAGGGTAGATTCATCTTGGATACTACATTCTCCCTTTGGGAAGGTGTATAGTTTGCGAATGAGTCTAGTCAAGATTTCTAGAATTTTGTGGAACTTTGTGCTTCAATCCCTTCACCACATTGGTATTGGTAAGAATTTCATTAAGTTTTTTAGGATTCTCTTTGGTAGTGGTTTCTCAAGGATCTCTATTAATAACTCTCTCTCCCAACCCTTTAGACTTGTTAGGTCCATAAGGCAAGTGTGCCTCCTTACTCTTTGCCATAGCTAGTGATGCCCTATGGTGGTTCGCGAAAGATACTATGACAAGTAACCTCATAAAATGCTCGGTTATCCCTAATCCCCCTCTCCCTTGGGTTTTCAAATGTTTGTGAATGATAACTAACATGTTGATGCGTCCTTTGCTAGGTGCTTTTTGAATTGCTTGAATACCTCTTGTTTGGCTAGTGGTTCTCAAATCAATCACAAAAGGACTTCTTTTAAAGCCTCCAACAATGTTATTCCTACTTGTATCAAAGATAACGGTTGCAAGCTTTGAAAAATGGTGAATTTTTTGTACTATTAGGCATCCCTGTGGGTTTTCATATTACCTTCAATCAAAGGTGGGAGTGGGTTATGAATAAGTTTCAAGATAAGATATTTAATTTGTATGCCTACCAAAGCTCTTTGTCTCATAGGGTCTTTATT
>CM035437.1:103539626-103569626 GCA_020310875.1 Ceratopteris richardii
AACTTCAGCGAGTCGGCTGATTTGGAATCATATAAGCAGGAAGTGTTATGTCTAGATATTGTATGTTAATCGAGACATCTGTATCATTGTGGCCTCTCCAGCTTTGAAGGGCTACATCATTAAAAACTAGTCGAGGTTCATGAAAAGAAATTCTCTTCGTTAAGTGTATTTCTAAACAGCATTCCAATAATTGATTAGGATCTCAATGTATTAGATTGTTATTCCAAAGGGCCGGACCCATTCCTTGGTTCCTTTGTAGTAGTGATGCTTTTCCGTCGTGGTTTGGCCTCTGCCAACATTGTCACCACATCCCGCATTGAGGGCCTGTCATGGGGACATCGGCTAGTGCAAAGCAAGGCAATTCTGAGCACCAAGAGCATCTCTTCTTGTATAGTTGCACATGTTGCTCCAACATTCGCATCCAGTGCATCCACAATACCGGTCTTACTCCTCACTTTTCCTCTTACCCACTCCACAATGTTTGCAGCATCTCCAAACTCAGGCTCAATAGGGCGTCGTCCTGTCAGTAACTCCAAGAGGACTACTCCAAAGCTGTAGATGTCAGTCTTTTCATCTACTTTGAGAGTGTAGGCATATTCTGTGTAAAGAAGTATCATAAATGCGTAATCTTTGTAAACTTGAAGGATTATAAAAGAAATAAGTTATATTTCTAGGTTACCTGGCGCTATGTAGCCATAAGATCCTGCAATCATTGACATAGATTCGTTTCTCTCTATTAGTTTGGCCACACCAAAGTCAGCTATGCGAGCATCCAACTTGCAGTCCAAAAGAATATTGTTGGATTTGACATCTCTATGCACTACTTGCGGGAAGCAATCATGATGTAAATAACACAGACCCTGTGCAATGCCTACTGCTATATTGTATCTCGTTACCCAATCCGCCAGGATGTAGTTGTTGCCTTTGGCATGCAGAGCATCATCTAAGCTTCCATTAGTCATGTACTCATAGATCAGCAGAGTATTAATATTGTTGGAGCAGTAACCAAGTAATCTTACAATGTTTCTGTGCCTTATGCTTCCAAGGAGATCAATCTCTATTTGAAATCCACGTGGCTCTTTGCTCTTTCCATTCTTAAGGCTTTTGTGGCTCATCCAGAGTTTCTTTACAGCTACCACTTCCCCACTAGGCATGCGTGCTCTGTACACAATACCCGTGGCACCCCGACCTACAATGTTTTCATCCTTCAGTGCATCAAGAATGTCATTGCTAGTGAAAGATAGTCTTTGAAACGCAGTAAGCCTCCATGGCCATTCATCCATGTCTTCAAGTGCGTCTTTACTGCAAAATCGGCCCCCATATTGTTTGAAGAGGCACTGGCCACCTGTAATTAGGATGATTAAAGAGAAACCAAATACCAATCCTATCAGCCACATAGGCTCAAAGTTCCTTCTCCTGCCTTTGTCAGAAGGTTGGTTTTCATCTCCCAACCCAATACACGAACGGGGCAGCACACCTCCACATAGATAAGGATTTCCTAAAAAGGAGCTGGTGCTAGCAGTTTTGAACATTCCCTCCAAAGGAACTGGGCCTGAGAGGTTATTGTATGAAACGTTGAACGCTTCCAGAGTGGTTAAATTTTGGAATTGGGGAGGAATCTGGCCGCTAAGATAGTTTTGTGAGAGATCAAGAACCTCCAAGTTTGGAACACTTGCAAGCTCCGGAGGTATGCTTCCCGTGAACCGATTTTGCTGCAGTTGTATGGTGATTAGTTTTTGGCAGTTGCTCAAGCTCGCAGGTATTCTTCCTGATAAGGAGTTAAGAGACAGGGAGAGGACAGCCAGGGATTCACATGCAGCTTCAGGATCGGAAGGTATTATACCTGTAAGATTATTACCACTGGCGAGGAAGCTCTGTAGATTGAGAAGCTGCCACATATTTGCTGGTAGTTCTCCGTCAATCTTGTTGAATGAAAGATCAATGTAATTTAGCTTGGATGAGTTACAGATATCAGTGGGTATCTGACCTGATAGCTTGTTCATTTGGAACTCGAGCCTAGTAAGCTTTGGGAGATAACCAAAGCCAGCTGGGATGGTTCCTGTGATCTGGTTATCCTGTAATCGTACTCGAAGAAGCGATTGACAGGTCGCAAGCTTCGTGGGGATAGGTCCAGAAAGGCGATTGGAGAACAGAATAAGCTTGCTAAGGTTTGATTGCAGACACACATCGGGAGGGATAGGACCCTCAAAGAAATTGGAAGACACATCCAGCCACTGTAGCGGCGATGAGCGGCCCAAACTTTCTGGCAACTTTCCTGAGAAAGAATTGTTCCATATTAAGAGAGTTAACAGGTTGGGAAGCTCACCGATTTCTGTTGGAAGGGATCCGTTTAAATTGTTATAGAATAAGCTGAGCAGAGTGAGATTCTTGAGGTGGCCGAACTCGGGAGGAACCCTGCCTGATAAATTGTTCACAGACAAGTCCAATGACATGAGCGATGTCATGCCACCCAACTGTGGTGGTATCTGCCCTGTCAGCTCATTTTTGTAGAGAAAAAGAGTGTTGAGGGATTTGAGCTGCCCGAGCTCTGGTGGAATGGGACCTGATAGACCTGTACAGCAGAGATCCATATACTCTAGGTGTACTAGCTTGCCAATTTCAGGTGGTATGCTGCCATTCAAACGGTTGTATGCCATGAAAAGATATCGCAGCTGACCAAGAGAACCGAGTTCATGAGGGATGGCTCCTGTGAGCAGATTGCCTGACAGCCCGAGGTAGTTGAGACCGGACAGATCACCGAGAGAACGCGGAATGTTGCCATCAAAGAAGCTGCCGCCGAGGTCAAGGTGTTGCAACTTAGGAAGACGAGAGAATGCAGCAGGTATTGGACCTGTGAAGTTGTTGCTGAAAGCGGAAAAGAAGGTGAGGGACGGTAATGCGGCGGCAGGGTCTGTCCCAAAGTCAGGGAAGTTGCCGATGAAGTAGTTGCGGCTAACATCGAGCACGTTGAGCGCCGGCATGGAGACGAAGAAGGCGGAGGGGAGGGGGCTGGCGAATGAGTTGCAGCAAACGTTGAAGTACGAGAGGCCTGGAAGGCGGCGTAGGGCGGCGTCGGAGAGGGTTCCAGAGAGGTTTCGCTGCGAAATGTCGAGTGCCGTGACACTGCCGGAAGTGTTGCATGTCACGCCTGTCCACGTGCAGGGGAAGCTGTCGCTCGTCAGCCAATCGGAGAGGTGCCCGAAAGGGTCGGAGATTCCGGCCTTCAGCTCCAGCAATGCAGCACCTTCGGAGGAGAGTGCCTCTGCAGCGCCACAGGCCATGAACATAGCGGCTGTCGTGACGACAAGGGCAGTCAGTTTTAGCCATTCGTCCATGACTCAGCCACTGCTGGAGTCGAGAGAGAGTGGCTGTGTGTGTGTGTGAGTGTGAGAGCGAACGACTGTTTGATCTTTGCTTGCGCGTTAGGCTTGTTGTGGGACTCGTAAGAACGCACTTGTTCCGGAGGTGTCTCGGGGGTGGAATGGCGCACTGAGGCCATGCAGAGGAGAAGGAAGAAGAAGTAGAAGAGACGCTTTGGCGTGCATAGTTAAAAACATTTTTGAAGGAAAGAACTGTAGCGTACCATATCTCGGACTCCGCTAACATGGGCAAAATACAATTTTGGGGGGGACAACGAGGTGACCATGATTTCTGAGGGGGACAAACATTTTCTGTGTATTTATGAGACAGAGTTATCTTCTCACTCCGAAGAGGAGAAGGGAGAGAGAGAGAGATTGGGAAGAGTGACGACTAGTTGGTCTGCATGTGAAATCTGGCGAATTGGCGATGCTGCCTCCTCTTGACTTGCTCTTTGCTTGTTTATGCAAACTTCTTCTCTCGCTTCATAAACCAGCTGTTTTCCGAACGATGTTCGCAACGCTTCCTCTCTCGTTCTCGATCCTAACTTACTGATCATACATACTTATTGTTACAATTCACGTGAATGCATCCCACACTACAAAAACATGTATGCACGTGCATGGATGCTACATGCATGCATTACACGCATATGGATGTAGTGACACAGTGGTATAATTGTTAGTCCTATGTATTTAAGTGTTTGAATACACGTGTTTTTTTAAAGAGGAAGTTCAGCCGATTCTCGAAGCCTAATCTCTTTGGGTTTGAATATATTGAAACAACAACTCTCTTTGGGTTTGAATATATTGAAACAACAACTCTCCAACTAAGGGCATCATATTTATGAAAACCTCTATAATTCACAAAGGAGTTAAATTACCAAAGCATCACAAGGAAAAGACTGCTCAAAGACATTTGGTTTCCATGGTTCAAAAGCATTACAAGAGTAGATTGGCCACATTGGCCACATTGGCCCAAGCATATCGAGCAGCTCGCATGGGTTGAACACACAATCTGTGCTTCAAAAGTTCAATGCCCAAACAACTCCCCTACAATACGTGAGCAACACCTGTGTTTTTATATCCCGGCTTCAATAGGATATTGGAGTGGGTGGTTGTAGCTATTTTGATCAAATGAGAAAGTATCGAGTATGAACCATCCCACCTACTTGAGTGAGTCCTAATAGGGGTCACTTCTTTGTGCATATCGTTATGTACATAGTCGGAGTTTAGACACCTTTGGGGGATCTATCTGTACACACGTCTATTGGGTGGTGGTTGTGATATTGGACACTAGCCTCTATGGTGATTGCCACATGTATAGCCTCTATGGTGATTGCCACATGTATAGTTGTAGGTTGTAGGCTCTTGCGCTTGAGGTGATCAGATTTGGATCTACGATTGGAGCTGAGTTTCGTTTTTGTTCTTCTATTTGTTATAAGCATGCCTTATACTTTTTCTATTTAGTAGGAAGGATATTGATGGCTGTCAGCATTTGTATTTGTATGTTACATGCACAAATACACTAAAGCTCATGGGGTCGAGGCATGGTGGCTTGGAATGGGTCCCAATGACGTTGGAAATGTGGTAGCAACAAGTATGACTTATACGTTTTTTATACTCATACATTTTTTCTTTAGCAGCAAGGATTTTCATGGCTACTAACATTTCCATCAGAGCATGTCTTTGTTTGAAAATGAGGTAAAATGACATGCACAAATCCACTAAAGATCATGGGATCAAGGCATGGTGGTTTGGTATGGGTCGTAATGAGGTCGGAAATGGGTTAGCAACAACTTGGAGTTATGAACCTCCAAATAGATTTAATTGAAGATTTCATATAGGAATTTTCAAGAATCTGTAGTCATAAGATATATTGTAAGGAATTGAACTCACAATCTCTTGGTTAGGAATGTGATGGGCTAACCACTTGCCCCAAAAGCCATGGTTGAGAATTACTTCCTAATCCTCTCTTAGAGTGTAATTTAACCATCTCCTATCTGTCAAGGGTGTGGTTCAACCATCTCCTTCCTATCACTTTATTACGTTCTTCCCCCCTTAGTTAATCATTGTCCTCAATGATCTACTCATTATCCCTCTAGCTTCGGTGATCCATTCTTGAACTCCCTTAGTACCGTTGAATTGATGTCCTCAACCTCCCATACTTTCTTGAACCTTGTTTGCAACCTTGGTGTCTTGAACCTTGTTCTCAACCTTAGTATCTTGAACCTTGTTCTCATCCATGTTCAATATCCTGAATACTCAATCAAGTGCCACCCAAGGTTTCCCAAGGACTTCATACCTCCAAGCTAGCTCTGTAGATTTGACAAGCTTGTTCCAAGAGCTTTCCAATGATATCTTATACACCTCAATCCGACCTACGGATTGCGAGATACACTTGAATCTTTCTTGGGTCCAATTCTCAAAGTGCCGCCTCCCAGTTCTTACCCTTTCACATGATAGAGTGCCCAAGCTCCTTTTTTAGAGGCCATCGGGCCAATCTATCTTTCCCAAGCCTACTTCCTAGGCTCTTATACCAATGTAAGGAATTGAACTCACAACCTCTTGGTTAGGAATGTGATGGGATAACCACTTGCCCCAAAAGCCCTAGGCTCTTATAAAAATGTAAGGAATTGAACTCACAACCTCTTGGTTAGGAATGTGATGGGCTAACCACTTGCCCCAAAAGCCATGGTTGAGGATACTTTCTAATCCTCTCTCTTAGGGTGTAGTTCAACCATCTCCTATCTGTCAAGGGTGTGGTTCAACCATCTCCAACCTATCACTTTATTACCAATGTAAGGAATTGAACTCACAACCTCTTGGTTAGGAACATGATGGGCTAACCACTTGCCCCAAAAGCCATGGTTGAGGATTACTTCCTAATCCTCTCTCTTAGGATTTAGTTCAACCATCTTCTATCTTTTAAAAATGTGTGGTTCAACCATCTCCTATCTGTCAAGGGTGTGGTTCAACCGTCT
The DNA here is from genome assembly GCA_020310875.1 of Ceratopteris richardii. Taxonomy (NCBI): domain Eukaryota; kingdom Viridiplantae; phylum Streptophyta; class Polypodiopsida; order Polypodiales; family Pteridaceae; genus Ceratopteris; species Ceratopteris richardii. The sequence goes on from CM035437.1 coordinate 103,545,967, forward strand.
CTAACCTATCACTTTATTACATTCTTTCCCGCTTGGTCAATCATTGTCCTCAATGATATGCTCTTGTACCCCTCTAGCCTCGGCGATTAGTTCTTGAAATCCCTTGGTACCCTTGAATTGATGTCCTCAACCTCCTATAGTTTCTTGAACCTTGTTGGCAACCTTGGTGTCTTGAACCCTGTTCTCAACCTTAGTATCTTGAACCTTGTTCTCACCCATGTTTGGTATCTTGAATACTCAATCAAGTGCAACCTAATGTTTCCCAAAGACTTCACACTTCCAAGCCTAGCTCATTGGAAAGTTCGTTCGGAGAGCTTTCCAATGGTATGCTACATGCCTCAATCAGACCTACGGATTGAGAGATACACCTCAATCTTTGTTGGACTAACTTGTACCCTTTCATATAAAGAATTCTCAAGCACCTTTTTTAGAGGCCATTAGGTCAACCCACCTTTCCCAAGCCTACTTCCTAGGTTCTGATAGCAATGTAAGGAATTGAAATCACAACCTCTTGGTTAGGAATGTGATGGGCTACCAAAAGCCATGGATGAGGATTACTTCCTAATCCTCTCTCTTAGGGTGTAATTCAACCATCTCCTATCTGTCAAGGGTGTGGTTCAACCATCTCCAACCTATCACTTTATTACATATATCTCATACCAAGATATTAGAAAGAGTCCAAAAACACTCAAAATTGCACATAAGGAGCAGGAAGTAGTTTTGGATTGAACCCACTAAGGAATATTCTAGAAGCATTCAAGTTGAGTTCACTTAAGTATATTGAGACACATGATAGAGTTACCAATAGTCGGTTGAAACGAATCAAGACACGTGGTAAATTGTGCTTAAACATGGAAATTCCAACTCAAGTAAGATTCAACCTCCACATTCATCACTTAGCTATATATATAGGGTTTCGTTTGGAGGTTAAGATTACCTCTTTCCAATGGCTTGGTATTAGAACTTGATATTGGTCCTAGATCTTTATTCTCATCATCTCCTAGATCATCACGATATCCCTCTCTCTCCACAAGATATTTTGGCAAAAGTAATTGCATTTATAGACCCCTCAAGTGGATCTTTTTAACTTTTCCCAAACGAGTCTTTTCATTATGCATGACTCCCTACTTAATAACTTATCAACTACCCAATAGGGGAAATGCATGGCTTTTTAGCCACCCATGCTTGGTTTTGAAGCCAATGGATGATAGAAATCCTCTTTGCTTCACTTTTAGAGTATACGAAGGGAGTGTTATATAAATAATGTGTTTCTAAGGCTAAATATATGGATTTCAAGGGTTAAGTATATTATCCATGGTTTAGTCCATGATTTACCCTTGGCACATGCTTGAATATTTGAGTTGAACCCTTGGGTTATTTATTCATATGAGATCCCAATTGCATGGTTGTGATCGCTAGTCTTGATTTATCCTAAGATGTGAGAACCTTAATCTTGGGAGAGGCTTCTGTAAGTGCCATCTTAGGGTGTACATGAGAGAAGAATCATCATTTTATTTAGAAGGCATGTGACAACCCTTGGGAAATTAGAAGGTAAGTTATGACACTTGGGAAAGAGTGCACATGAGGCACACTTGGATAAAACCAAGGGCATGCACCCCCTTGGCCCAAAGGTATATATGGAAGGAGTTGGACCAGTGGATATATGCACTCTCTTCTTGATGTCGGTCAAGATAGTTTACTTAGGTAGATTAATTGTAGGACATGTTGACTATACAACATTGGTATTCATATCTAGGCTTCATTTTCTTAGAACTATGCCTGATTTTCTCCTCAACTCACATGAGGGTATTTGATAGGTTTCTTATAGTCCCTATAATTGCAAAAGAATGGTCCATGTGACCCTTCCTCCCATGTTGAGATATCAAGCTCAACATGTGATGATTGAGGATGACACGTTTCACTTTTCATTTCTCTGACATGTATATTGGTTATGCAAATATATGTCAAGGATACTCCATTGAACTTTACTAGATTTACCTACCGAGAGTAATGATATATTTTTTTTCTTTCCATCTCACTCATTTGTAGAATTAGGTTTTTTCTTATGTACTTTTCTTATATATTGTACTGGTTGTATTGTTTTATTAGGTCATTCTTGTATATTCTATTTATGTAATAGAAAAAGTAGAAGAACATCATTCTTCCTTGCCTCAATCTGTGTGTGCTCCTCTTTTGGTATGTGAGATGTTAAGACAAATCTCTTCCTTATCTCCTTTCTCTTGACATGGTATAAGAGACAATGTGGTTGTAGATAGCTCATGGAGAAGGCGGACTTTGAAGAGTACAAGAGAAGCCATGGAGAATGCACCTTCATAGAGGATCTCAAATTGCTAAAAAAATTGATGTGAAGTTTTGCAGCCCGCAAAGGTGGGGCCCATGAAAAAAATAGGTCAATTTGGAAAATTATAACTTCCGTTCTATTTGCATTACTCAAATATACAAGATCCAATATTTCAAGCGATTCCATGTAGTATTCATACATGAAAACTATGTTTTTTTGAGATCGAACTGTCACATTACAATGTGATAATGTTCAAGCAAAGGTATTGGTTCTAGTGTTTTTGCAACATTGTGAATCACTGTAGAAATTACAAATGTTGATGGAATGAGTCAACTTATGAGCAATAAGGTGGGCAAGAACAACTTTCATGCTTGGAGATCTAGAATCATGAACTTCTTGATGGGAAAATGCTACTTTCGAGGTAGGGGATCCAAAGAGGTCGCAAAAGTTTCCAAAGAAATGATTCAGGTAATGATAGTAAAGGATTCTGGAATTGTGGTATAAACCTAGTCACTTTGAACTTGATTGCAATTTGAAGAATCAAAATAACAAAAGGCAACAAAACAACTATGCATCAACAAGTGTAGATGATTCGAAGAAGTTATTCATGGTCCAACATCACATGATCAATACGATGTCTGTTGATGTTTCAAAATCAAATGGTAATGTCTAGTATGTTGTTTGAGGTGCTTCAAATCACATCACCAGTCATGCAGAATTAAATGTTGATGTTTCAAAATTGAATAGTAATGTCTAGTATGTTGATTCAGGTGCTTCAAATCACATCACCAGTCATGCAGAATAGTTCAGTAGTTCATAGAAATTATGAGTTCCAGTATATGTTGAAGCCAGTGATGATACATCACATCCTATCGAGCATACAAGAGACATAGCACTATCCATGAAAGATGGGAAGGTAAAACATCTTGCCAATGTATTGCATATTCCAAACATAACAAAGAATATGGTTTCTATTGGAAAATGATTGAGCAGGGATTACAAGTCAAGCTTAATGTTGATGGGTTATATATGGAAGAGTACAAACAAAATGGAGGATTGATCGCCAAAGGAAACAAAGTGATTAGGATGTTCACCTTAAATGTGAAAATTCCTTAAATGAATGCAACCATGTTTGTAAAAGTTGCATGTGTTATTTCTTATATAGAGATTTGGCATGGACTTGTGCATGGACTTAGTAATTAAGGCGGGATTCTTATCCCTTGCAAGACATTGAAAACTCTTGATTCATATGAATTTGATTTGGATAACTTGAAGTTTCGTTGATCCAAACATCTAACTTGGATGTTTGTACTATGGTTTACTTTCAACCAACAATTACTTGATTTATTCACCTGTCTAGAGGACTACTTTGTCCTAATGGGCTTGAAAATCCTATGTAAATTGTAGGAGAAAGTTTGCCATTTATTTGGATCAACAGTACTATAACTTGACCAAATCAAATCCAAAATGAAAATTATCCAGCTTAGGATACTTTTCTCAAAAATCTTTGGCTTTACGTTCCTTCGGAGTTGTCAATATAATGAGCAATTCCTAACTTCACTGTTCTAGAGTGTACTGAACTCTAGAAGTCGGGAGAGTTATGCTAGTAACTAGAAGCACACCCAAATGAGTAAGTCAACTAAGACTTATCATCTTTTGAAGATTGAAAGAGGTTCTTGTACAAAACATCTATTTGGGATGTTTAATTTAGTTATCTTGTTCCAACCGGATTACCCTCGACTTTTGTGAAAAGAATCAGATATCGTATCTGAGTCAAATCCAAAATATTTGGGAAAGCGAAAAGAAAGAACTAAAACTCTATATAACCAATTAAAAATTCTAATATAATTAAACTTGTGATGAGTCAAAATCTAGATGACTTAAGACTTTAATCACTCAAAGATCTTGTTTCAACAAGGTATTGAAGCATTTTTTCTATCGTGAAGAGAAATAAACTAGATTCTCAAAAAGATTCATAGAGTAAATCTAAAACACCATCTAACCACAAGATACTAGTGTGGTATCAAACATTAGTGTGTCGACCCGTTGAGGTTTGCTTGATGAGTTTTTTACTCAAATAATGCTTCATTTGACACTAAGTTCATGCCTATATTCAATCTGTATGAGTGCTTACTAGAAATGCAATTCTTGTGCATTGCTTTGAGTCAAAGAATTGAATTTATTGAGTTATACTAGAAACTTGGTGCTTGATTTAATCAATCTTATTCTTAATTCAAAGGATCTTTTCAATGTCAAAGTCCTACTTCTTCAACAATTTATGAAATATTTTTGAATCAATAACTCTTTATCTTGAAGTGTTTCATGATTCAAATAAGAACAAGTCATTGGGGAAAAACGTCATTCCTTGCATGGGCCTTGTAAGGATTCCTAATTTTTAGAGATTAAAGAGGTTAATGTAAGGGATTAAAGGAGCATAGAAAACAACTAGTGGTTTGCTCAAATAAAATATTGTTTGATGCACTTTTATATTTGAATTATGAAATGGAAATATTTATAGCCTTTGGATTTCAAAGTTGAATGGCTAGGATTTAAGTCGTTGGAAATCTAGAAAGAGTCATCTGACAATTCATGCACTTATAGATTCTCTCATGATTGCTTTTGCACGCTTCTGCAACTTTTTCGGTTGTTAGATGCTCATCAATCCAATGATTCAACACATTTGGGGCTGATCTAGAGAGAGGAATCATCAGTAGCCATCCGATAGAACCTTCATCCAATGGCATAGATCAAAAGGAACTTTTGAAACTTGGATCCAAAGGTGAGGTTAAATCTGAGCTGTAGGATGAGCTTTAGATCCAATGGAGGCAAATAGAAGCCGCAATTTTTCATGGAAAGATCATCTCAGCCGTCGGATTAACTTAAAGGTCTAATGGATCGTAATGAAAGGCACCTTTTGAAGGCCCATCCAATCTTAGCCACCCATTTCAGAGAAATCCAAGGGCTCAAATCCAATATTGCCTTGACTTTTGCAATCAGACCTCAACCTTTGGATCTTTTAATCAATCCAAGGGCTCTAGTTCATTTGAAAGGCTTTCAAAACCATTCAAATGGCCAAAACCATGAGATCTAGGTGGTTTTCTCCTCTTTGAATACACAAAAACAAGGGAAGCCTATGCCTATCCTATGTGATTAAGGGACTAGACTGTGGCCACCACCCTCTTCTCATTGGTCCATCACTAATCACTTCTTAATCTAAAAGGCCCATGCAAGGTCCATTTTTTCCCTAATGTCTTTGTCTTTTTGAAAAAGAAGATCTTGGAAGTTACTAACCTCGTATCTTCTGCATCTTGAAGTATCTTGAGATAATACTTTTATCCTCCTTGAATTCAAACTTCTCTTTTGTAGTCTTTAATTCCCTTGAGGATCAGATCTAACTTCAACATTTATTCTAGGACTAAAAGATAATTATCATCCCATGGTCCGATGTCCCATACCATCTTTCTTACATCAATCTCAGTACAAAATCTAGTGTCCCATACCACCCGATTTTATATTCACATTAATTTGTAGGTGATACTTATCCTAAAGTCAAAACATATCTTGATAGAGTACCTTCTCTCTTCCATTCTTTAAAAGAATTTGGAAGTTTCAAGCATTACCTTTAACTTAATAGTCTAGGTTTTGATTCCTTCATATGATCATTTCATGATCTCGTGCTTTTATCTTGGAAACTTGAAAATCTTTGATAGAATATCCGTTCTTCTTTGCTAGGGTTTTCAAAAGAAAAACCAATTATCATTCTAAGTTCTTGAATTTTTCCAATTCAAGTTTGATTGGTTATACTTAACTAATTTTGTAGCGACATGAGTTGTTTACTTCTTGTCTTTAGATTCCTTTCTAACTAAAACATTAAGTAGCTACCTCAAGGATTTTTCAAGAATCTGTGTACTGCTTAAGTATAAGCATCTGCTCATGCTTTTAGATTTCACCTTTAAGAAATCCCTTTAAGGATAGGAAAACTTTTACATTATCCCTTCCACAAACTTAATTACCATCATCATAGTTACACACTACATACTTGGAATAATTACTCTATTCACACTTGGAACGGCTTAGTCTTTTCATACTTTTCCATTAGATAAATGGAGCTTGAGTGAAAAATTTTCCAAAAGGAATTTAATTGCCAATATTTTGGCAAACTTCATGGTAGTTCCAATCGCAATTATCTTGGACAAACCTTGCCAAGCTTGATCAAGGCTTGTTGACCTTGCGATAAAAATAAAGACTTATTCTTCATCTTTAAGATCTCTTGAACTATTGAAAGCTTCTTTGCTTACCTATGGGAGTTTAGAGATCTTTCCCTACTCAATTCCAAGCATGTACTAATGCCTTTTAGATTCTAAAGCTAAGAATCTTTGATACATCCCCAGGTATTATCAACCATTGGACCGTAAGTACCACTTCTAGGGTTTTGGGACTTTTGGAGAACTACTTGCTGTCTATTGAGTTTGAAGAATTTTATTCTCACTACTTGGGAGAATTTTATTCTTCAAGCGCTTTAGATTTATTTTATGGAGTCAAAGAACCTGAGCAAATGAATGATCTTGGAATCTTTTGCAATGCTGGAAAGATATCCGAAAGGAATACTTAAAATTTTAGACAATATTCAGAAGCTTTACTCATTCAGTTGTGTTCATTTGGTGAATATCAAACTAGAGGATCAATATCATCTTTAGGATATGATTTCCCATTACACTATGAAAGTTTGACTTGAACTTTCATTCGTGTGATATTGATTCTTGTTCTTAAGTTTGATACAAGATTTATTATTATTGGTCAATCGTTAGATGTTACTAGAGTTCTTTAAACATATTTGGACAATCAAAATTATGTTTAAAGTCCAAGCATCTTTTGATGTTTGATCCAATAATAATGCTACTATGAACACATAATTTTGAACTTTATAACTTATTTAAGAAAAGTTCATGGGTTGGAGATCCATATCTTGGAACTTTGTATTCCTAAATGAAAAGTTCACAGTTCGATTCATGTCTTTAGGAACTTATCTCATTTCCTAAAGATCTCTTGTTTAAGTTTCCTCTTGAAGCCTCTAGCTTAAATGAAACCAAAAATTAATCCTCTAATCCTTCTTAAAGGAAGAGTTATTTCAAGTTTCCATGTTTTCTTGGCAAGTTGCATCATTACCAGAGATGCAATCATGGAACCTATCCTCCACCAATTGAACATACCAATGCAAGAAACTAAGAATTACAACCACCATGTGCTAGAGAGATGGATCGCCTCCGTGCAATCTCCACCATTTCTTTTATATCTTCCACTAGAGTCTACTAGTGGTTGGAATGATCTCAATTACTACTTTACTACCTTGCACGAGAGTCCACTAGTGGTTTGTGTACTCGCCACTTGAGTTAAGTCTCTCTGAACTCAAGTTAACTCACCTTAACTTGAGTTAGAAGGCTCTAGAGCTCCTTGGGCAAAACTCTTCCATGCTCCCCATGGAGATTGAACCCAAGACCTTCTCCTTCACAACTTTGAAACTTAACCACTAGGCTAAGTGGTTTACTTGTTTAACAGAGCACATGAACTTATGCTTAAGTCTAGTCTCGAGATCTTTGGCCATACACATGAGTAAACAAACAATGTTCGATTTTAGATCTATATGAACCGATCGGACCCTTAGATCATAGACTTACTTTATTACAAATAGTTCATATTTTCAACACTCCCCATCAAGCTTAAGGTGGTAGTGTCCATATCAAGCAAGCTCATAACTTTTGAGAACTTTTTTAACTTGGTCACATCCAAGCTTTTGGTGAAGCTATCTACAACTTGGTCCTTTGTACCTACAGTATGAACATTAGTGTCCCAACTTGCAACCTTTTTCCTTGCATAATGGTAATGCATTTCAATGATCTTGCTCCTTGCATGATACATGGCATTGTTAGCAAGATGTAGGCTTAACATGTTATCTCCATAAACTAGAAATGGTCCAAGTTGTATACCAAAATCTTTGAAGAGCCTCTTAAGCCACATTTCTTCACATGTAGTGAGGGCTAAAGCTCTATATTCAGCCTCTGTTAAACTCAATGCAAATGTGGGATGCTTTTTGCTCATCCATGAAATTGCTTTTGTACCTAGAATGAAAACATAGCCAAAAGTTGACCTTCTATCATCAACACTCCCTACCCAATTTATATCACTCCATGCTCTTACTTGAAGTTCTTCATCATATCTGTATAAAAACCTACGATTAACTGTACTCTTTACATACCTTAACACTCTCTTTGCATGAATGAGATGTGTATTTGTGTTTGCATGCATGAACTGAGATAGAAGTCCAGCTATGTAGCACAACTCACGTCTTGTGAGTGTAGCATAGATCAATGATCCCACAATGCTCCTTGTGAGCTTGAGGAGTAATGAAATCCTCAAGCTCTTCCTCTTTTGACTCCTCTTGAGCTTCCCTAGTGTCATAATCTGTCTCTTGCAGCCTTCTATACTTTGAAGTAGGGGATGATTTTTCATAATCATAACTGTAAGAGTGATCATATGAGTGTACCTTAGATGTAGAAGCCTCTGGTCCACTGATTGTGATTGACTCTTGAGATTGAGTCTACACATCAAAGTCTGCATACTCCTCTTGATCCTCTTCATACAACTCTGCCTTGCCCTTGTCACCATACCATGACCTTGACTCATCAAAAACAACATCTTTTGATACATATAGCTTCTTTGAGAGAGGGTCTTTGCACCTGTAGCCTCTTTGCTCATTTGAGTAGCCAATGAACACACATTTCTCACTCTTGGGCTCTAACTTTGTTCTCACTTCACTAGGAACATGAACAAATCATACACATCCAAATACTGTGAGGTGCTCCATGGTTCGTTTCTTGCCATAATAGACCATGTGGAGTCAAGTTGTGCCACCAACTATTGGAACCCTGTTTATCAAGTAACAAGCTGTATTCACAACCTCAACCCAATAAGAGAATGATAACATTACCTTCATTTATGAGACATCTATCTATCTCAACCAAATGCCTATTCTTCCTCTCTGCAACACCATTTTGTTGAGGGGTGTATCTGCATGTAATGCCTCTTTATGCCATTGTCATACAAGAACTTTGTGAATTCCTTGGAGAAATACTCTCCCCCTCCATCTAACCTCAATGTCTTAATGTGTGCATCACGTTCTTTCTCAACAAGGGACCTAAACTTTTGAAAGCATGAAAACACTCATGATTTTTCCTTGATAACATATAACCATACATTTCTTGAGTATTCATCAATGAAAGTTGCAGAGTACCTAACTCCTCCCAATGAAGCCTCTCTGCTAGGACCCCATACATCTGAGTGTCTAAGCTCCAAGATCTTGGAGGATCTGTACTCACTCTTTGGAAATGGCTTCCTTGCTTGCTTACCTATCTGACAAGCATCACAAAACTCATGTAGATCTTGGCCTTCAAAATTTAGTAGTCCCTACACTAAGCCTGCTTTGCACATGCTTTTTTAACTTGGTAATATTGATATGTCCTATCCTCTAGTGCCAAAGATCAATCTTTGCAATCCTTTTGTTACCAATCATCAGATAACATACCTTGTTGTGTGTAGGAGAACAATCTGCCTTCTTTCCTTCCCTTGGCACCGTCCTTGCCTCCTTGCTTCACCATGCACACTCTTGCATCAAATATAATTTTTATATCATCTATCCTATAGAGATAGGGTTCTTTGAAATAGATGGAACATAGAGCACATCTTTAAGAGTCTTGACATATTTACCTTCACCTAGCTTCACATGTCTCACATGTGTAATGGGATGCTCAGTGTTATCTCCTGTCTCCACACAAACTTTTGAACTTGGGACCTGCATATGAACAAAAGATTACTCCATACATGGCATGTGATTAGAGCATCCAGAGTCTATGTACCACTTTGTGTCCTTGGGATCACTAGTGTAGCCGTGTCTCATGGCTAGGAGGGTCTCCCTCTCATCATCCGTCTTGGAGGTGTTAGCATAATTCCCTTGCTCCTTCTTCTTTCCTTTGTCATCCTTGAACCAACAATTTGAAGAAATATGATTCTACTTACCACATATAAAACAAGTTTTACCTTGATGAGGGTTGTTCTTCTCTTTGCCATTCTTGCCCTTCCTTGAAGATGATGCCTTTCTATCTCCTTCTGAATCTGGATCTTCTTTCTTGGACTGCTTTCACTTGGCTTTTCCTCCTTTCCCCTTCTTTCCACTCTTGTCTTTGCCTTTGCTTGCATAGGACCTATGAGTGACCATCCTTCTTGGATGTGTCTCTTATGGCAACCTCTTCTCCCACTAGGTGTGGGATCAACTCCTCAAGAGTTGGTAGAGGATCTCTATACAAGATAGTAGTAATGAGGGTTTCCACTTTTCTTCCCCTCTTAGCCCATTGATAGTAATCTACACAAGGTCTTCCTCATCTACTTTGCAACCAATGGATGTCAATTGCTTCCTCAACTCCTTCACCTTCAAGATGTAGTCAACAATAGATTGACCACTACCCTTCTTCAAAGAATGGAGTCCATTCTTAAGCTGCATCTTTTTGCTTCTTGTGGAAGTGGCATATATCTTCTCTAAGGCCTCCCAAATCTCTGTAGCATGATCAAACTCTGATATATGACCAATCATAGTGTTAGAGATTACATGTGATACGTAGAAGATACCTCTCCTATTCCTTTCCTCCTAATCCTTCAAGATCTTCAATTCTTGATTGGTGACCTTGGGATCTTTGGGATCCACATCAATCTTAACTTCATCTCTACACACAATAGGCCATAAACCTTTGCTCATGAGGTATTTCATGACTCTGAACATCCATGGTTGGTAGTTATCTTTGTCAAGCAACTCCACTTTTTGACTTAGATCTACCATAATGAATGGGAAATTAGGGTTACACTAAAAAAATTACCTCTTAGCCTTGATGTCCAAGCTCTTGTGTCCTTCTCTTAGAGTCTTTAAAGGATGTTTCTTGCTTTGATACCAACTAATGGAATTTAATCCCTCAGATTTTCACACTATAAGTGAAATGAACCCAATATCTAGATCCCTTCATACACCTTTTCTGCTACCCTACAACAAAACTCTGATTCACCTGCCTTACACTACAAGAGACTAGAGGGTAACGGGCTTGAAGGCTCCTCCTCTGTGCATGTAACACCCTCCTCTGCATTTTTCCTAGCTTGGACTACTACGTTTCAACACCTTGAGCCTTGGATGACTCTCTTCTTGAGCCTCCTTGAGTATACGTCTCTTGGTCTTCAATGACCTACAAGACTTCCATGCATTTGATGACTCTTCACCTTCTTTTATAGCTTTTGGATGCCTCTCCTGACTTTTCTTCCGCCTTAAGACTGCTTTGCCTGACCTTCACCAACCTTGAGACCACCGTAAGTGATTTGAGTCCTGAATTTTGTCCACATTAAGGTCATTTGACCCCTTTTTCCACCTATAGCTTGCATAGTTCACATTTTCAACAACTTTCATTGATGACCATACACAGAAAGTATGGGTATACCTCATGAAAGAGAAGAGTGAGGTGTTCAATCACTTCTAGAATTTCAAGGCTATGGTGGAAAACCAAACACGGAAGTATATTTAGACACTAAGATATGATGGAGGATTTGAATACATGTCAAATGAGTTTAGTAGCTTTTTAAGAAGTCATGGAATTTGACAAAAAATTTCATGTAGGTTCACACCACAACAGGATGACTTTGTTGAATGCAAAAATAGATATATTGCAAAAATAGCAAGAGCCTTGATGGCTGCGAAAAATATGCCTCATTGTTATTGGGCAGAAGTTGTGCATACTACTATAAACATCATGAATAGAGCTTCGACATGTGGTGTACATTAAGTTATACCTGAAGATAATTTTATAGATAGAAAGCCAAATTTATCACATATAAAAGTATTTTCTTGTATTGCATATGTACATGTTCTAGATGAGTTGAGAATGAAGCTTTATCCAAAAGAAGAGAAATGTATCTTCATTGGGTAATCCCTTGAGCAAAAGGGATATAAATGCTACTACAACCCACTCACACAACAGGTAAGCAAAGATGTGGTGTTTGGTGAAATGTGAAGCTTCTATGCAGATGCCAAAGAATGACTTGATCTGGACTCAAATGACAAAGGAAATGCTGAAAACTCAAGTGCAAAATCTCAAGTTTTAAGTGGACCTGATGTATCACTAAGCAACAGTTCCAAGTCAAATCCATGGTGGAAGTTTACGTGGAAATTTTAGTCCAGCAAATTCATTGGCCACATCCAAGAAAGGTAAAGAAAAGATTTATACTGAAAATAAAACATTTATAGGTTTTGAAGACATTGATGGAGATTCAAGTGGTTCAAAAAAAGAGCCTTGATGAGGAACTTGGATTGCTCTCTATGAAGACTTCATGAGTAATAAAGGCATATGCAAATGAAACAACAAAAAGAAGTGACCCAAGACCGATACAATCTGGGAGGATGTGGAATTCATTGTAGCAATTGATATATGATAGTTACATGGCTTTTCATTGTGCCTACATGACCGAGGTAATACAAGATGTTGAACTTTCTTATTTTGAAGATGTAATTGGAAATGCAGATAGGGAGGAATCTATGGATGAGGAGATGGCTTCACTTTAAGGAAATGAAACATGGAAGCTGGTTCCATTGCCACAAGGAAAGAAACCCATGGGGTGCAAGTGGGTTTACAAGCTGAAGCACAATGTTGATGGTAGCATAAGTAGGTATAAAGCACGATTGGTAGCAAAAAGATATGCACATACATATCACATTGATTATGAGGAAACTTTCAATCTTGTCACAAAAATTTCTACCATCAGAGTACTTGTTGCATTAGCTACAACAAAAGGATGGATTTTGCATGAGATGGATGTGAAGAATATTTTTTTACATGGAGAGTCTTAGGAAGAAGTATACATGGAAAAGACACAAGGATATGAGGATTTAAAGTAGCCATAATATGTTTGTACGTTGCAAAAGGCTTTGTACGGGCTTAAACAAGCCCCTTGTGCTTGGCAGGCAAGGATTGTAGATTATTTAACCACCATTGGATTTTCTATGTGTGATGGAGATCGCTCATTATATGCAAGAAAGGTGATGATGGCATCAGGATTGTGGCTATCTATGTTGATGACTTGATTGTAGGTGGTGATAATGAAGAAAGCATTAAAGAGGTAAAGAAAATCCTTGTGCAAGAATTTGACATGAAAGATCTTGGTGTGATACATTATTTTTTATGCATTGAGTTTATTCATACAAAAACAGGTTTATGGATGTTGTAAAGGCAATATGCTTTGAGTATGCTACAAAAGTATGACGTGACTGATTGTAAGCCAATTTCTATGCCATTGAATCAAAATTTGAAGTTGGATATGACATCAAATCATGCATTGGAAAATGCTACTATTTACAAGAAAATTGTGGGAAGTCATCAAAATATTGGTTTGAATTCATTTCAACTTTCAAACATACTATCATAGTGAATATGTAGGGACTTTCATCCTTTTCTGCCAAACTTATGTAGGTTTTGGTTCGTTAATGCAAGCATCTCAAACTCTGCTACAAGTCTAGTCGAGCGATGGGGTATTTTGTTTCAATGTTTTTGAGATAATGTCAATTTTCTGCATCAATGTATATAGTCATTGGCCATGGCCAAAAGCAATGATGTATTCTATATGTTGGTTGTTTAGGATAGGTTGGTCGATTTTAATTACCCATTATGGGCATACATGATGCAACATGTATGGGTAGTAAAAGGCTTGTGGAATATTGTGTAGGCTATTGAAATATAACTTGGTACACTTGCAAATATAGTGATAGAAAGTGGTTGTGAAGATTCTAATGTTCAATCTCTTTGTCCTCCTATGGTTCCTATTGCACCTATTGCAAAAAAACTTTGTTGGGTTGAAAGAGATATACAAGCACATGTAGTGATATCGTTTTTTGTCATGCCATTATCCCTGACATTCACTCATGCAAAATAGCAAATGATGCTTGGGATACTCCTACAACACCATACCAAGCAATAAATGAGGCTCATGTTGCTTACCTCCAAAAATAGTTGGTGAGAAAGCATATGAATGAAGGGGATTCAATGGATTCATTTCTAGCAAAAATCAAGGATTTGAAAGAGTACTTGATTTCTAGTGATGAATTCTGCTCACTTTTGTTAATTGTAAGCAGATTTCATAGATCAATCATAGTCTTTATATTGTCGTAGAAAGATTAATTTATGTAGAATAGGTCAATTATGCATGTTACAGATCAAGCTTTCTTAGCTAGTCAAAATGGCAAAGGTAAATGGAGCTCCTCTACTAGTAAACAAAAATTTCCTAATGCTCCACAATCAAAGAAGGAAGAAAAAGATGACAAGAAAGAAGAAAAATAGAAACAATTTTGCATGTATTGTAGGGAAAATGATCATTTCATCAAGATTTGTCTTAAACACACTGCAAAAGAGGTGAAAAAGAAAAAGGTTGGAATGCTTATTGCAGAGGCTTCGTACCTAAGACAAAATGTGCTAAGATTATTCAAAATGAAGAATGGGAATTTCCTACTCATTGTAGCTATGAAACATCTTCTCATGAGCAACGTATCTCTATAGTAGATTTAGATGTTTCATAGTTTGATAGTGGTGCAACCAAACATATTACCCTGCATCAACATTACTTCACTTCACTTGAGTCTACTCCTATATTTGGAATATTGTTGCATGCACTAACGGATGCTCTTATCTTTTCATGGGATTTGGAGCCGACGAAACAAATCTCTACTCAACTTGATAGGAATAAAAGTGATGAATCTTATAGACATTGGAATGTATATATTTCAAGAAGCATTACCCTTAATATGGGTAAGATTATAAAACCCTCTATTTGATCAAGTGGATCATCCAATAAATCCATTTAAATGACATCAAGATCTAAAGAGAAACCTTTGATGATCACACATGGTGAAATGCATGAAAATTTCTATGATGAGGTAACAATTTGTTATGATCACGTAGTCAATTTCGGTATATCATGAAAGCTAAATCAACTATATATTTCTTCATGCAATGCAATGCATATGATATAATTCTTGTAATAATAGACCTTTCTTGGCTCCAAACCTTTCCAATCACATCTTTCAAAAATCTAGACATGCTAATGGAACATATGCATACATACACATACACATACACACATACACATACACACATACACATACATATACATACACATATACATAGACACACACACACACACACATGATGATAGATATCATCCCTCTTCTATCTATCTCTGCACCTCATCCATATCTCTCTCTCTCTCCATAATACTCCTCTATTACATATATCAAACCTAAAAAACTAAAACATATAAAACATCAATAAAAAAACAATAAATTATATGAAATTTAATAATACTCAAAAAATCATTTGGATGATCTCACATGTACTCACTTAAATGTTGATATCCACAATGTGTAGGAAATCGGATTTCCTTTTTCATAGGATATTGACCATAAATCTTTCGTTGCATTGAAACAAATAAAAAAGATTAATGATTAGTGTTTTAAATAAAATAAATATATAGTTTCAATAATGCATATACTTACAAATGTAGCAACAAAACCATGATGGACCATTTGGCCTAAGCATGACATATGACCTAAGTCAACTCTCTTCTTTGCAACAACTTGTGTTTATTCAATGAAACAAACGTACATAGATTAAATGTAAAATATTTATAAAACATATGAGAATTATAACTCACACTAATATATATATCTTCTGTTGAGAAAATGATTCTTGAAGACGTAGTTGTCTACGAAAATATAGCCATGTCTCAGGTGCTATGTTATCTTTTCTCTTATGTTTTTTTTCAATACAATATCTCCTCTTATTTTAATCTCAAAGATTTAAAAAATGATCAATATATTAAAAAAAGTTTTAAATTTATAAACATACATACACTTAGACATACATACATACATATACATGTATACATACATACACATAATCACACTTACACATACACACATATATACATGCACACATAAATAATAAATACATACACATTTGTAATCATATATATATAGATACACACATACATATACACAATATACATACACTTACACATACATACATACACTTACACATACATACTTACACATACATACTTACACATACACATACACATATAACCACATACATAGTGTTATATTCCAGAGATATACATGCCTGGGACTCACCTTCTAGCGTATTTATAGCCCTTGGCTAGTCACCATCTAGAGTTCTCTCTAAGGTCCCTCTACTCATCTGGCCATCACAAGTAGGTACCTCATATGAACTCTCTAGCTTTTAGCCTTGGTTATCCCTCAAGCAAGGAACATCTCCTTCCTCCAGACATGTACATCTTTTGAATATAACACACATACACACACATACATATAAATACATAAACATTTATAAACATACATATAATTATGCATACATACATACACCTATACATACATACTTACACGTACATACACATACACATACATAATAAATACATACACATTTATAAACATGCATACACACATACATACATGTACACATACATACATACAATAACACATACATACTTATACATAAACGTATATATACACATACACATAAATACACATGCACACATACAAATACACACAAGTACACATGTACACACATATACATGCATACACACATAGATAACACACAAACATACATATACACATATATACACACACAAACACAAATGCATACACATACACATACATATACATACATACATACATACATACATACACACCTCATACATTTATGATTTTGTATGTGTATTTTGTATGTTAGAATGTGTATCTGTGTATATGTCAATTTGTGTGTATGTGTAAATGTGTACATGTGAATGTGTATGTATGTAAATAATCAAATTATTAATATCTAATACCTTTTTTTTCTACACAATGATATTATGATCAAAAGAGGGCAGCCAACTGTGTATATGGGATAACCCGCTTCTTTTGGATGTTTGCTCGTGAAATTCGTGGGAGAAGACTACATGGGAGAAGGTAAAATCAAGCTTTAAGTTCGACTTTTTCTCTAAAATTTGGGGAAGAAAGGCCATGCTAGGGGTCAAGGATAAAGGAAATATTTGATGCAAATATGTACTATGGGTTGTGAAGATAGGATATGGGTCATTGGGATAGTTAAATAAGCTTCGAGCTCTCAATTTTGGCCTTTCAAATTTACCCTTCATGAAGAATTATTCTTCTACTTCCTACCCTTGACGTACCCACCTTCTCCAGACCATAGCTTGGTTATTCGACATCCGATTTGAGATATCTTTTTCACATTATGAAGCTACACTTTCTAAGCTTTGCTCAGCAACGAACAGTGATTGATTTGGTTGACCAACCAAAATCCCTCTGTAGAACTTCAGTAGAAATTAGGCAGCCACACCCAATGGCCAGAGGAAGGCTCCTCTGTTACTCCATTTGCAAGAAGAGAGTTTTCTACCCATAGGTATGTTTTCTTTTATAAATTAGTAGTTTTAATGATATTGTAGCACATGTTTTTATTCATTTTTATCTATTTATTTTTCAATACACCTATACCACCTCCAGCTCATGAGAGCACAACAAAGCTACCTATGAGGACATGCATAGGTATCCTAGGGCTACAGTGTGACATAGAATTTGAGGGGAATATAGTATACACGAGGCATGGTTTGGAGTTTAAAAGAAGAATGAGAGCTTTATGTGGCTCTTGCCTGAGTTTTGTTCACTTAAAATGGAGGCCAATATAAATTATACATATGTATTAAAATATATATTTTATGTTTTACATGTTTTTTTTTTGCAGTGAGTTTGATGAGAGAGAAAAAAAGTATGGACTTAATTCAATAGAGACAAAATTTGGCACTGGGTGGTTTTATAGTTGGTGTTTGAAAGAGATGCGGATGCTTATGGCACATTATCGTCAAATTCACGGTATGCATCACTTTTATTTGTTATATCACTACAACATATGAGGGGCATCCCGACGTTGCATATACCGACGGTCACAGTCGACGTCAATATGGGCCTCGGAAAATGTCACTTAGAGATACCGACGGTCAAGTGACCGTCGGTATGACCGTTTTAAACGGATCATCGGTGTGGCCCGTAGCTGCCAGTATAGGCGTCGGTATGAGCGTCGATATAGGCGTTGGTATGAGCGTCGGTATAAGTGTCGGTAATTTACTGTCAACTACCGACGCGTATATCGACGTCCATACCGGCGCCTATACCGGCGGTGAGTTTTAAACATACCGCGAACCCGAGAGCAAAACTTCACATTTTTGCGCGTGTTTGAGTACTGTCGGTCTACTGTCGAACTTGCGCGCGTGAACCTGCATTCTCTTGTGCACACACACACACGGATCTCTCTCTCTACACACACACACTCTCTCTCGGCTTAGCTCTCACATCTTGGTAAGTGCTGCGAGTACTGTTAGCATTTGGGTTTCTCTATGCTTTAGGGTTTCTAATTTCTCTTTTCGTTGATTTTGCAGAAGTCCTTTGGCGTCGATTGTTTGGAATCGGACGAGAGACGACCTACATTACGCTTTGACGACAACGATTCAAAGAGGAACATACTTGTAAGTGATTCTTTTATTCGCTATTGATAGAGAGAGAAGGAGAGAGAGAGAGAGAGAGAGAGAGAGAGAGAGAAGAGAAAGGAAGATACACATTAATTTACACATGCATACATACACACATACATGTACACACATGCATGCTTACATACACACACCTATACACACATGCATGCTTACATACACACACACATATACACATATGCATGCATACATACACACATAAATTTACACACATGCATACATACACACACGTGCATACACACATACATACACACACATATATACACATATGCATACATACGCATACACACACATATACACACATACATACACACATGCATATATACACACATATACACACATGCATGCATACATACACACACATATACTGGCATGCATGCATTCACACATGCATACATACACACATATACACACACATGCATGTATACATACACACACATGTATACACATGCATACACATACACACACATACACATACATGCATGCATACATACACACACGTATACACACATGCACACACATGCATGCCTACATACACACACATACACATACACACACATGTATACACATGTATACATACACACACACACACACACACAAGTACACATGCATACATACACACACATATATACACACATGCATACATACACACATATAATCCTATTTTTATTTTGAAGTTTTTTTCTTACATCAAATATATAAAAATAGGATTAGGGTTTTAGGGTTAAATCTTTAAGATTAGGGTTTTAGGGTTTTAACACCTACATAACATATATGCACCCATACACATGCCAATATAATACATATATACATGTATATACACATGTATACAAAAATATACATATTTTAGGTCTAGATATTTAAGATTAGGGTTTTAGGGTTTAGTATTTCAGATTTAAGTCTAAGTCTTTCTGATTAGGGTTTTAGGATTTTAATACGTAGATAACATATATACACAAACACACATATACATATAATACATACATACATGTAGATACACATGCATACAAAAATATACATATTTTAGATTTAAATCTTTAAGATTAGGTTTTAGGGTTATAACACCTACATAACATATATGCACACATACACATGCACATATAATACATATATACATGTATATACACATGTATACAGAAATATACATATTTTAGGTATAGATTTTAAGATGAGGGTTTTAGGGTTTAGTATTTCAGATTTAAGTCTAAGTCTTTCTGATTAGGGTTTTAGGATTTTAATATGTAGATAACATATATACACAAGCACACATATACATATAATACATACATACATGTAGATACACATGCATACAAAAATATACATATTTTAGATTTAAATCTTTAAGATTAGGGTTTTAGGGTTTTAACACCTACATAACATATATGCACACATACACATGCACATATAATACATATATACATGTATATACACATGTATACAGAAATATACATATTTTAGGTCTAGATATTTAAGATTAGGGTTTTAGGGTTTAGTATTTCAGATTTAAGTCTAAGTCTTTCTGATAGGGTTTTAGGATTTTAATACGTAGATAACATATATACACAAACACACATATACATACAATACATACATACATGTAGATACATATGCATACAAAAATATACATATTTTAGATTTAAATCTTTAAGATTAGGGTTTTAGGGTTATAACATCTACATAAGATATATGCACACATACATATGCACATGTAATACACATATACATGTACATACACATGTATACAAAAATATACATATTTTAGGTCTAGATATTTAAGATTAGGGTTTTAGGGTTTAGTATTTCAGATCTAGAATTTTAAGATTAGGGTTTTAATTAAATATATAAAATTAAATATATAAAATTAAATATATAAAATTAAATATATAAAAATAGGATTACGTAAGGAAAAAAAATCTGAATATATAAATAAATATATATATAAAATAAGATACTTATATACATAAATAAATATAAAAAGAACTATTGTTTTAAATAATTTAATTAAATATATATAATTAAATATATAAAATTAAATATATAAAAATAGGTTTACATAAGGAAAAGAATCTGAATATATAAATAAATATATATATAAAATAAGATAATTATATACATCCATAAATAAATATGAAAAGAAATAGTGTTTTTAATAATTTAATTAAATATTTATAATTAAATATATAAAATTAAATATATAAAAATAGGATTACGTAAGGAAAAAAAATCTGAATATATAAATAAATATAGTTATAAAATAAGATAATTATATACATAAATAAATATAAAAATAACTAGTGTTTTAAATAATTTAATTAAATATATATAATTAAATATATAAAAATAGGATTACGTAAGTAAAAAAAATCTAAATATATAAATAAATATATATATATAATAAAAATAATTATATACATAAATAAATATAAAAAGAACTAGTATTTTAAATAATTTAATTAAATATATATAATTAAATATATAAAATTAAAAATATAAAAATAGGATTAAGTAAGGAAAAAATCTGAATATATAAATAAATATATATATAAGGTAGGATAATTATATAGATAATAAAATATGATAAGAACTAGTCATTTAAATAAATAAATGAAATATATATGATTAAATATATAAAAATACCTTTAAACTTAGGGTTTTAGGGTTTAGGCATACATATAACTTAATTAAGAGGATCAATCAAGAAAAAATCTGAATATATAGATAGAATACGATAGCTATATAGATTAGGGTTTTAAAATTAGGGTTTTAAGTTTTTTTAGGTTTTTAAGTATTTAGGTTTAGTATTTTAGATTTAAGTCTTTAAGAGTTAGATTTTTAGGTTTAATAAAAAAACAAATGTTCTAAAATGTCCATATTGTAGCAGATGGCTTCTTTGGATCTTGAAGAGAGAATGGCATGTCCTTGCACACAGTGCAAGTATCAAATTTATCAGAAACGATGGATTTGTACTGCACATGTTAGAGAGTATGGATCCTTTGATAGGAGTCGACTGGAAAACCTACACTATCATTCGCATGGTCCCCCAGGTGAGCAGATGGACCCAAACGACATTGCATCGGTAACCTCTCGTGGACAAAAGAGAGCAAAAAAGGACTTAGACGTACAAGCAAGCACTAATAATATTACAGAGAATGAACATATGGAAGAGATGCTTGAAGCATTTTATGAGATGGACGAAGATCATGATGGTGAAGACGGTGTCGAGAGTTTCATGAACACAACAGAAATTCCACGATCAGAAGTTGATGAAGAATATGAAAACATGCGAAGATTAGCTCGTTTACCGCTTTACAATGGAGCAAAGATATCTGTACTACGTGCTTCACTCGCGATGCTCAATCTGCAATCCATTTATGGATGGTTAGATAGTAGTTTCACTGAATTGTTCAGGTAAGTGGAGAACAAATTGGCTTTCATTGTTGTATCATAATAACTTGATTTACTAATATGATTTTAATTGCTTATTGCAGGCTTCTTAAAGATCAATTTTTGCCAGAGGGCAATGACATGCCTCCAACACGTGGAGATGGGAAAAAACTTTTACAGTCCATTGGAATGGATTATACTAAAATTCATGCTTGTCCAAATGATTGCATTCTCTTTCGGAATGAGTATGAGCATCTCCACGTATGTCCAAAGTGTGGAGCAAATAGATTTAGAGAAGACATTATAGGCAAAGCAATCCCCGCAAAGGTTCTTCGCCACTTTCCTATCATTCCACGAATTAAGAACATGTTTAGATGCAAATCTATAGCTGAGTTAATGTCATGGCATACAAAGAGCAGGTCTACAGATAATGTAATGCGAGTGTCAGCTAACTCTGATGCTTGGAAGCACATAGATAGTAAGTGGCCAGAGTTTGCTAGTGAGCCTCGATCCATACTTCTAGGCCTAGCTATGGATGGAGTGAATCCATTTGGATTACACAGTTCTTCATGGAGCATATGGCCTGTATGTTTGGTCAATTATAATATCCCACCATGGTTGGCCACAAAGAAAGGTCATTTATTATTAGCTCTTATTGTACCATGTAAGTATAAGGTAAAAAACATGGATGTATATCTTGCACCACTTGTGGAAGAACTGCATATTTTATGGGATGGGATTACTGTGCGTGACATGTCTCAACCTATAAGAAGACGAGACGTGCAAGTGCAAGAATGTGGGAGAGATTCTTTGGAAAACTTTGATCGGAAAGAAAGAAAGCAAAGCACAAAGGGACGACTTAGAAGAGCGAGGTCATATGCAAGAGTTGTGGGCAATTACTAAGCCCAACGGAACAGTATCATTACCAAGAGCTCCTTAGGTGCTTCGCAGGATGGAAGAGCAACAAGTGAAGAAAACAATTTCAGAGTTTCGTACACCTACTGGATGCATGAGATGTCTAAAGACTGCTTTCACACGAAACGACGATCTTGCAGGACTCAAGTCTCATGATTGGCACAAGTTTTTACAGTTTGTGCTCCCTGTAGCCCTAAAAGATTGTCTTTCAGAGGATGTACGAAAAACCATTTATAAAATTAGTTCTTTAGTACGGTGGATATCTTTTAAAGAGATAAATAGAGATAGCATAGAGAGTGCGAAACTCAATGCTATCGAGGTTGTTTGTATGGTAGAGAAATACTTTCCCACAAGTATTCTCACTATTCAA